>DWJZ01001204.1:0-24756 GCA_018249125.1 Asbolis capucinus | reverse complement strand
AAGTATGTATTTAAAAGTATATATGTATGTTTATCAGTTATCTGATCACCATAGTACAAGCTAACGCTTAGTTTGGGCTCAGATGGCCGTGTGTGAGTTGTCCAAAGATGTTTGTTTATCATTAACTCCAAAACTACTCGACAGATATCGCTCAAAATGGATCCACCAGCCAAGCACAAGCTTTCGATGGAAAAAAATTATCATCTTTCAGTCAGTAAAAAGTTCTGATTTAACATATACATATGTATACAAAAAAAATACTAATTGAAAATCTCCTTCTGAGGCAAGTAAGTTAAAAAGTATCTAAAGTATTAATACTTATCTAATATAGGTATTCGATCAGCATTAAAGTGCAAGTGGTATAAAGCCTGCAAGTGGTATAAAATCCCGTATGAATCATGGTCCTTCACCATGCATCAGGCGTCCATATTTGCATAATCGGTTTATTTTGAATTTATAAAATGTACCATTCTCAAACCTGTATCGAATTAGATTTTGTCGCGCCCATTCTTCACAACTTATTCTTTGTATATTTATATCTGGTATGGTTTACTAACTGTATATCTATATATATATATATATATTTCTATAACTATCTATATATATTGTTAATAATGTATGTGAGTTTGTTTGCAACTTTGTCCAGAATTCTCTAGAAAACGGGTACCAAAATGATATAGATCGGACACATTGTTAATGAGTTTATACGTAGCAACGCGCGCCGGGTACAGCTTATGATATATAAAAATCAATGTTTGTTAATTTGTCCTGTATAAACTCTGAAATTTACCATTTCAGAGACAGAGTAATGATGTCTTTAGGAACCTTTTTCAGAATTCTCTGGAAAAGGTTTTGATATCAAAATAAAATCGATCGAATACACGGTTTATAAATTGATGCGTAACAACGCGCGCTGGGTACAGCTTGTTTTACTATAATACATACATATAATATATATGTTCAACCTTGAAGTATATTAGATTTATCATTATATATGTTCAAAAATGATCATATTAATACCCTGCCAAACAACGAATCCCGGGTTCGATTACCGGCTTACGATATAGATACGCCCCCTCCCTTTTTAACCTCCCCCCCAGTCGCATTCCCACAGTTCACATCTAGTGCATGAATTCAAAGTGATGTGCTTATATCTTCGATAAACTTTCATCCCGTATTTCAACTCCTTCAAGGAAACGAAAAAAGGTTTCGATAAAAGAACATGGCTTATATTTTTCCTCTAGTTCTTTTCTACCTGTGTACCAAGTTACATCAAATTCGGTTCAGTAGTTTAGGCGAGAAAAGTTAACAGACAGAACTCTTTGCATTCATAATATTACTCAGGAGTCGGATCCCGGTTACTTAATATAAGTGTTTTTCGATATCAACTTCAGATCAGCTACAATCATCTGACAGCATAAAACGCAAAATAAAAACAGATATAAAAGTGTGGCTATAAAAATAAACGAAATTTAAAGCTTATTCTGGTTTCAGATTAAATATTGAACACGGGTTGTCTAAAATAGACAAGTTTATGTGCCGCCAAACTAATAAACTGCGTAAAAAATAGCCAATCGATAAACGAAGTGGTGTCGTAAAATAGTCATCGGAATTAGTATCTGTAAATGGAAAACCCGAATTCCCTGCATCATATGCTAATTACATGAAATCTTAACATTTTTTTCACTACACACACCTGTGTGTGTGTCTATACGCACCATACTCACACACAGTTTCCTAGTTCAAATTACTATTAGAATTTCAAATGTAAAGCTGTGTGGGCGCGAAAGAATTGGGTGACGTTTTGGGGTTATTGCTTCATTATGGCCGAGAAACGAATAGCGATGTTGTAGGAAAAGTTGAAGCAAAAACTATATTTAATACAATAGCTTGTATTTCTTCATTTATAAATATTACAATAATAAATGAACAAATATAAACTATTTTCAATTTTAATAGTCTTGGACACTAAACGTTTTAATCGTAAAGGGTACTCACGATTATTATACATCCGGTACGCTAATATTGTGACCAAAATCCGGATCACGACCACTGAAAGACTGGTGGAGAAAGAACTCTCTTCAGCTGACATTTGACAGACTCTATTGACAAGGGAACTATTGTTAAATAATTTTTTAAGCAAATCACCGTAAAAATAATTTAATAATACCAGTTGCCTAGTTAATGTTAGGGTTAATAAAATAATTAGTGACGTCTCTAAAACTAAGAACAAAAGCATTAAATGTCACACTTCATCAACAGTTGACAAGAGCTTCGTTAGTTGTATGATTTATCTTGCGAAAACTATTTATCTTTGATAAACCTCAGATTCTAAGCATTTTAAATGCACGCGGGTACTCACGATCTCATTGTTTATTACTATACAGATATTTCGACCCAGTTACATGGGTCATGGTCACGGCAAGGCTCTAATACAAGAAATATCGATCCATTCAGAATATTTAGTATCCACCTCGATATTAGTTTAAAAACATAAACGTTACATTCATTCTACATTTTAGTACACAAAAACATTACAATCATTTTAGTCGGTAGCTAACAAACATCGCTCATCGCACATCAGTCACGATCGAACACACATACCAGCAAGATTAAAATGAGTTCTGTAGACGTAGGTAGTCCGAGATTTATGTTTTTTTTCTTATATAAATTTCGCTTTCCATCGAACCCACCTAATGAGATCCCGTTATGATACTTGAAGAGACACCTAAATCAAAAGATGCGTGAGTTATTTAATTAATTAGAAGGATAAATTAGGTACTACCACAGTTACTTAAGTACCTAGAAGTTTAATTATATCATGATGTCAATTAAATTTGAATTGTTGGTTGTATAAAGTTAATGTTATAATGGTTTAAAGATACTATGCTTCCGTCCTGACTTCGCTTGCTTGCTGTATTGGTTAATAGCCTGTTGCTCCAGACTATAGCTTGTCCTTGTAGCTTAATTCATTCAGCAGTTGCGACAAAGAAGATGAATGTTTGTTTTTCACGCAAAAACTACTGTCCGGATCTGATTGAATTTTGGCTGAGAGATAGATTCAAGTTTGGAATAACACCAATTCAATAGTTTGGTAAAATAAATAGACTAGTATTTAATAATTTCATAAATTATCGGTACTATAAATCTTTCATGCGGAAACTACTGTACGGATCTGAATGAAATTTGGCTCAGACATAGATTTAAGTTTGGAATAACACCTGTTTAATTCGTTTAAGTTTGGAAAGATATAACGACTAATAATTAATAAATTATCTATCAAGCTAAATCAAAGTTTAAAAAAAGTTCTAATAGGGATTTGATGTGATATTTTTCTATGAAAAAATACACTAAGGGCTTGCATTTGTTCGGATACTTTTCTATGAGCGTATATACACGAAGAGCTTTCTACCTGACCGTCTATATACATGGATATAATGGCACGAGTATACAACGCAGCTGTCCTGACAGCTTTTAGACCACCCCTAGCAGAGCCCCCAAATTGGAACCCGAATTAGTAACGGTTACAAAATTACTTTATAATTATTAAACCCGTTATTTTGTTAGAATGAATCCTGTGTTTTGATTTACACACAACCTGGATGCAGAATTAGTAAATGGTGCTGTATTTATAAATTCTTAAAATAATTAATGATATTTAATTATTATCTTACTACTTTCATTAACGTGAAAGTTTGTAAGGATGCATGTTTGTAACTCCACACGAAAACTATTAAACGAATGTAAATGAAATTTGGCACAGAGATTGTCATCTGGAATAACACATACGAATAAGATATTTTATTTGAAGGTGCCTACCGAAAGCAAAAGCTAGAAATGTACGAAAGAATTTATTTGCTGTACTTAGACAATTTAATTGTTAGTTAAATTGCTACTTAGTATTGAATTTGTATGAAAATCAAAGTATTTATGTATGTACTAAGAAGTGATTTCAGCAACCGTTCTAACGGCAGTTAAATAATTAATGGCAGTCGAGGTGTTCATTTTAAATTATTATTTGTTTTAAAAACTAAATACCTACATCTTCATTGCACAACACTATGACGTATACAATGTACGCGTATTTGTTAAAACAAAAACAAGTATCGGTTCAATATTGAGTTACAAGAACAGTCGGACATTGAGAAATCTTTCATCTGATCGCCATGGGTACTCGGTTATTCATTGTGTTATTTTTAGTTTTTTTGTTCGGAGCAGGGCGCGGCCCGTCCCTAGCTGCGAGATTCGTGGCCCAACCCTAATTTTAATGGCTGCTTCCGCTAACTTAGTATGGCGTAGGCTATTTATATTTTATTGTTGCTAGATTGTTTATTTGTGAATTTTATAGATTTGAAATTTGGTTTGATAAGTGTTGTTAGTCGTTTTATGGTATTTAAAATATTTACAATATAATATTCATATTTATAATTTAGATAATATCTGTGCTACTTAGAACTGCGTCTCAAAAGCACGTTTAGTAATTAATAATTAAACTGTATATAAAAAAATAGTAAGAAATGAATCATGCATATTTCAATAATTTATAACAGGTATAAGCTTATTATTTTGAAAAAAAAAATTAAAACAATAAGTTAAATTCTAAATACAAAAAAATAGTTAGGTAGGTAATGTAGGTTACTAAATAAAATAAACTAACAAAATTTTCTTTGAGTGTCAGAATTGTCGAAATTAAATTTTTACTACATTATGAAAAAGATTGTTTTCAAACTAAATGATCGTGATACAAGTAATAGAATATTTAATGATGAATATGATGTGAAATGAAACTCAAATGTATTTAAAAGTTCCTCTCCACACAATGTGACACCACCGATTTATGTATGTCGTGCATGGCCGTCGCCATATGTATGTATGAATAATTATTCCCATGACTATATAAAAACTAAACAATAAATCATAATGTTGTTTCATGAGTTAATCCTAAAGTTATCTGTTGTTAATAAAAAACATAGAATTTTCGTATAATACTTACATTTTATATTTATAAGGTTAGTTATTCATATATTATTAATTCTTCATACTACGTTCTTGATTTGGAAAAATGTTTATATTTTTACTTCTTCATACTACGTTCTTGATTTGGAAAAATGTTTATATTTTTACTTCTTCATACTACGTTCTTGATTAGGAAAAAAATAATATTACATTTAAATAAATTTAAGGATGGTGTTTAGTTCTTTTTCTGGCTTTTACAGGTGAAAGTAATTAAGATATATATAATTTTAAACAATTAACATATAGTGTATTTATATATATAATATTTATAATAGTACTATAGTAATATTTTGCATTTTTGAGCCGAGAACTTTTGATTCTTTTGAACACTTTGGTTACAGTTTAATGCCTAAAGTAAGCCATGATTCTTCAAGAGTAATACAATTTCAGTCGCCAATGAAAATCGTTCTAATTTCAGCGCATTAGCTGTATCAGTTTTATTGGAATAGCTGGCAACATAAATAGCCCTTCCGTCTAAATTAATTAACCGGACTCAGATTGGATTCCTGTGTTGGAGCGTATTAATACAAACTATAAGTCATCGAGCTGCACTCGCGGCCAACCCTTCCGCGCAAGCTGATGCATGAATTACGAGATTGTCGGGTCTCATCGACCCCGCCGCTCCGTGTCGGATCGATAGAAGCTTTTTGTTATATTCAACCCGTAATTGCTGAAAAGTTTTCACGCCGTAGCGCCGGTCACGCGTATTTTATTACTATGAAATTGAATTATTTATGACGTCATGCACGACGGAGCGACCATTGTGCGCGGGACATGAACGCTCCTGAATTTTAATATTGAAATTATATGATATGTATAGCCGCGTGTGATTAGTATTGCCATCTCGTCAAAATGACATATCAACGCTTAATTGCCTCGCCCAAAGCCTTGCTCTAGATTTATGTATATCCAATCCCGGTCGCCTAATCCCGCTCCTGCCCGGGTCAATCCGACCCCGGAAAAGGTTTTCCCGGTTATTTTCCGTGGAACTTTTAATCCTGCCGAATACCGACATACATCATAGAGGATTAAGAGGTTTAAATTGGAAGTTACCGACGTCCGAAATAAATTTAAATCGGCTGGCAGTCGGTATTGTGATATCGGTGCCGATGCTAAATGGGAGCCAATTTTATCCAGCAAGTAAATCTTGCGGAGAGCCAAGCTTAGAACATTGGATGTGTTACATTACATGTGGCATTTCAATATATATGATTTTAAACTCGGCTCGTCGTTGTCTGTCTACATTATGCTGCGTTACGCATTTTGTGCTTCATAGAAAGGGCGTGAAAAATACCGCACAAACCTTATAAACATAAATAAACCTGAACGAAACTCAAATAATTAATTTCTAATGATTATACCTATTTCACTCTCTATTACTAGACCATTACACGTTAGTTGCCAGTAGATTAAAAATTTGAAAGTATTTGTTTACATCACCGAAATTTCTTTTTCCACGAGACATAATATACCTCAAAATTCTGGTGATATATTACTGATAAATTTTATGTTACCCATAATCACAAATTTAGTTATTATTTTTTTTTCTTAAAGGACCTTATAGTTGATAAAAAAAAAATTTAATGCTACAATAAAATCGTTTCAATTGTTTATACTTGTACTTAAACAGGTAACCTATATATTCTGCTAATTAACGTAGGTAAACTCTTACATTTTTTTTATTGTATTCGATACTTATTATGAATTATATTTTTTATTAATATATTAGTTACAAATACCAAAAATCAATAAAAAATATATACGCACTTGGGAAATACAATGTAGTATTTTTTATTAATATATTAGTTACAAATACCAAAAAATCAATAAAAAATATATACGCACTTAGGAAATACAATGTACCTACAGTTAACAGTGCAGCATCCCCTCGTGTTACTAAATTAAAAGGGTATCAATAAGGGTGTAATAAATCATGAGAACCTCCAACTCTGGGATCGACCCTTTGAAGGACCCTCCAGCCCCGCCACCTGACCGCTACACCGATGCATTTTATGTTATTATGAGATATTTAATCTGTTTTTGCTATAATCTTTCGTTTTAGTTACGGTTTTTGAGAATCGATTATTTTTTTGCCGAACATAAAGAACTATTTCAGACTTCATCGCCATTTATTATGTGGATTCGTAATCAACAAGTCTAGCATATACATATACATATATATACATAGAAAAGTAATGACCCAACTGTCTCACTCCAGGGCCTGCATCTTCCCTCAGCATCAAACGGGTTAAGATCTTATAATAGATTATATGGAAGTATTGTATAAGGTACAATATTTTATAGAAAATTATATAAAATTTTCAGTTTATTTTCATGATTGACATGGAAATTGTCAAAAAAACTCTTCATCGTGGTATAATAAAAATCTAATTAACTTAAGTTTTATATTCAACGCCTAGCCTAGCCTCGAAACCTCCCCTGTAAGAGAAGAAAGCATATAATAGTTTCCCGTTAAACACCTAAATATCCCATTTTTACCAATTACTGATCAACCGTTAGTCAGTATTAGTCAGATCAAACTATTTGTCCCTCGGAAAATTACAGATCCATTAACATTGAAGAAATGTAAGTAATAAACCTTAAAAAATCACCTAATTATACCAACTTTTTACAAAAACTGACTAGCCGATAGTCAGTATTAGTCAGATCAAACTATTTGTCCCTCGGACATCGCATATAATGACGCAATGTTTATCACTGCCAGTTATTAATTAAGTCGGAAAATTTCAGATTCATTAACATTGAAGAAGTGTAAGTAACATTGAAGAAATAAACCTTAAAAAACCACCCACTTATACCAACTTTTTACAAAAACTGACCAGCCGTTAGTCAGTATTAGTCAGATCAAACTATTTGTCCCTCGGATATCGCATATAATGGCGCAGTGTTTATCAGTTCCAGTTATACATTATGTGGGAGCAATTACAGATCCATTAATCAGACAACTCCTCGTATATTGCCCCAAACCCTCGGTTCAACCCTCAACCCTTCACCCACCCTTGACGTAACTTCACACTTCATTAGTAACGGTGACTTGAAAAGTTGGTATGGCTGACTTATAGCCATATTTATGGTTTGAGAATGACGTACAACTACACCACCGATGGATAAGCCATTTCACAAAAAATATATTAATATTTATTTATATTTGCTGCCATATATTTTGTACAGTTTTATATTCTATCTACTGAAATATTTGCAGTGTAATTTCGTAATTTTTTTTTGATTAATTATGTACAAAATTATTTAAAGAAATTTAGTTTAGTTATTGTCTAAAGTTAGTTATTCATATCATCTGACAATCCTAAAACATAGCGGTGATGTGGTATTAGATGGTGAAGCGTAATTTAGTAAGAGCCTATTCACTCTTAACTTGAACGTACTTGACACGTACATTGTAATCGAACGGAAATACTGACGCTGCCAACTTATTCCAATCCTTCGCGGTATGCATGATGAAAAAGGACGCAAAGCGCGGCGTACTGGGGTAATGTCTACGACGAAGGTATAGATACCGGCCGTGTGTCGACTCGACTCGAACGGGAATGGGGCAATTATTAATTAACGTCTTTCTATTTAAAACTCTCCAAAACCATTATACATTTTTGTTATAGATAACAAAGAAAATTTAAAGATTTTTGTTACTAGCAATAGTCAATAAATAGTTATACCAAGTTAATTCGATCTGGGATGTATCCCGTAGAAACACGACAAATTTGTATGGTAAAATAATTACGTATGGTTCTCTATTCGACACAAATCAGAGGATTTATGTCTATAGAGATAGAATAAATTGTCAATTTTCTTTGAAATTGATGACATGATATTCTATGCTACGAGTACCTACTTCAAGAATGATTGATATTTGTAGGCATATGAGTATAAAAGCGTTCATAGCCCGAACCGTCCAGCAAGTGATCCCGGGAAGCACGGCACTGTATGTGTGGCCACCACAGGTCGTTGAGTAGTGGTACTCAGTGATGGGCCCGGATGGGGCATCACGCGCAAAGGACTCTGGTCGCGTTCGTTGAGAGATCCCAGAGTGCTCTACAAAGCGCCGAGGCGGGCCACCGGGGGGGTTTTGGTAGGTAAAAACCCCACATACCCCTGTACTTCTCCCAAAGTGTCGGGTACCTTTTGATTTTCTCCCTCGACAACAAAAAAACAGCCTCCTCATTATGAGCTTAGTGATAGGCCGCCGATGGGTTGTAAGCCATGTTTTATAAGTACCTAGCTAGACCACTATGAATACCCTAAATATAATTAAATCCTAACACTCTAGCTAACCTCATTACTGCCCCATACGTAACTAGTGATGTACCCTCCTGAACACGGAATTGGGATGTAAATCATTAATCAGCTCGCTCATTTGTTCCCGCCAAAATTATTTATACCCGCATGTTCCAGCTCACTTTGCTCTTTAAAACGCCTTAACCGCCTAAATAGCTAATTCTGCTGAGTTAAATGTGTACTAGACAAAATATACTAAGTTTATATTTACATTAATACATTATTCCAGTATAAATATTTATAATATGTACATTATTAATTTATTCCTTTGTGTATCGGATTATACTAGAAAATTCTGTCTGTATTTTTTGCCGTACCTACTTGACTTTGTATAGTAAAATTCTAAATCGAAATTGCCCGGATATAGTTTATAATATTTAGAGTATTGTCAAGCATAAAGTTATGTGCAAAAAAATATGCCCGGATAAAACATCAATGTTTTTAAACTCGTATCGTCAAAGTTAATATCAACTATTTATTATTTTTATTGTTGTAACACCAACCAAAATAGTGGTGGTCAATGCGTTATCGTTAGTGTTTCGGGATTTCATTTTATTTTCTCAAACAATAAAAATAAAATATAGTTAGTCGTTAAACTATCGTTAAACTTCTATAGGATATACCTATTTAATTAAAATATTATCAAAATAAGAAAAACACTAAATAGTAAACTTTTTGCGTCAATTTTGCAACAATTAAATTAATATTGTGCTTTTATAAAAACCATTTTAATTAAAATGTTGAAATTAAAATTTCGCAATAATTTATCATTCTTACGTAATATTATACTAAAAACAATACAAAATTCAAAGTTCATTAATTCGAAATATATTGCTGGAAGTCTTATTGAAAACTTTGCACATTAATTTTTAACCCTTTGTAATTGTAAACATTCCTAAAGTTGGGTCGATTCGAGGGTCGAATGGACCCGCTTCCTCTATATTAAACCCTTCAAGTATTTCTGTAAATATTGACCCCAAATTTCCCGCAATATCACTTAGTGTTACATTACGTTTCGATGTAATACAGTTTCATGAATAGTTTACTTATTATATAATGTAGTTGAATAGCTTGTAAATTAAAAATGGAGCTTATGAAAGGTGCTGAGCGGACTGTTGGGGTTTCTTTCCTGGTAAGTGTAAATACGACGAGAAAATAATATTTTAATTCATTACTTGAAACAATTTATTTTAGTGTCATGTCAAAAACTTAAAATATTTCTTGACAATGACAAAAGTAAATTCTTATTACTTTTCCATACAATAATATGAAAATTGTATTGATTGCCAACAGCTTAGAAAAAGATTTTATAATCCAATAATGCCCTATTACTGAGTACTGGTCTTTCACCGTAGGTTAGTGCATACTCCGTACTCAACACTCGGTTTGGGTTAATGGCCCAAGAAAATGAAAGACAAATCCACCCGAAGGCTGGATCCCTCCATCAAAGCATCCATCAGACTAAAACTGACTTTTAATAAGTGAACAGTCATCCAACCATTTTCGCAGCTGCTTAAAACTATCAGATACACTCCACCATACTATGCTATGAGTGTTGTAGGTATAAATTCATGTGAAGGTTATCCTTGTTCAAGTTGAATAAACCATTTCAATATGGTTATCTCACCCACAATCTTAGACAACGCCGGGTCTCTATTGTCATAGTTTCGTTTGTTAATTACGTTGCGGTTTAACCTCGCCTCACCCACGATAAAGGTGAAGAATGCACTTCTCTTTCTTACCTTAGTAAGTAAAATAATTCAATTAACACGGTAAGTAGTAGTAGTTAAAGGTTATTTTATACTAGGTCAGTTTATTTCCCATGAATATTGAAGCAATAAATTGCTTAAGTCGTCTAAGTAATGATATATCATTCTATACTCGTTACAAATTTGATCTGGAATTTTTCCATCCAAAATGTACAACTTTGTAGGGAAAAAGTTCCAGATACAATATGCCCCCAGTGTACTTATCAATAAGCATGGACTGATCAGTTCTTTTTTAAAAGTGTTTTCAGAATAAAAAGAACGTTAAATTATTTAATTCGTTCATAATTTAAAAAAATGCAATTACAAACACTTTAGTAGCAATAATCTCATAAATCAATAATTGTATTAATTTAAATTATTTTACTCCTAAACTGTATTTATATGTACATGCTGCTGCACTTAGAGTCGTTAATTATTACTTAAATCGGTTCTTATTACACCAGTATACAATTATACTTTATTATTATATTTTATAATTCATCTGCATACAAAATCTGTACTAATGAGCGATTTGAGTAATTAATAACGACTGTAGGTGCTCTGGTACAATAAGAATCGATTCAGATAACTGTGAGTGCGGTAGTAATCTAAAAACAGGTTTAGAGCGAAAAGTGTTTAGGACTTAAACGTTTTATTGCTGCAATATTATTGTATATAACAAGCAATAAACTGGCATCGTGTGAACGAGCCCTTGCTCTTTGGGTGGGCAATAATTGCACTAATTACGTCAATACGTCAAAAGCGTTATACACGATGAATTATTGATATACGACGTGATAAAAGCTATTCCTTCTACTTTGTTTCGAGTTTTTTAATAGCTTTTTGTACTTCAAAGGGCACATTAAACACGGTTGGGTGAAATCGTTAAGGAAATTCTTCCAGGTACCATATTTGTGATACAATACTTTTTATCTCTATCCCCCCTTAACTGTCGTCCCTTCCTTGTCTCTCCCCTCCACAGTAAACATTGTTAGTCCATGAATACAAAGTATTATACGTCATATTCTATAATAAAGCACTTTCATCCTCTCGTTCAACCCTTTCAAGCTTTTTTCCGCGAAAAATGTTTTTCCTCAAGTTCTATTCTACCTCTGAATCAAATTTCATCAAAATTGGTTCAGTGGTTTAGGCGTGAAAACGTTACGGACAGACAGAGCTACGTTCACATTTATATTAGTAAGGATTACTAGCTGAACCGACGAGCTCTTTACTACCATAGAATTAATAAATTTTCTTTCAAAGTATTGACAATTTTCTCAATCTAACATCAAATGAAAAGTTCCGCTCAACCTTAGGTACTTGTTTGGTTCCTTTTAATTCAGACTATAAAAATTATATTATCTATTCACCGCTAGATGTCGCTGTAAGATTACTCAAATCAGTGGTTGTTCAAATGTACCGCTAGACGGCGCTGTGTATTGTTGTGTCCATTTAATTAAAATTTATTTCCGTGGATATTATAATAGTTTATTATTACATAGTAGATGATAGCTAATATACAAAGATTTTTGAATAGTTTTATCAATATGAAATGAAATTCAACAAGCGAGCATCATAAGTAACAGAAAAATTTTAAGATTCAAACGTTCTTGAAAATATATAAGTAAATAATTTTTAACCTACAATTTATTAGTTATGTGTTTTCGAAGGAACGTTTTTTTATTTTTGTTTATTTTAATTTTTACTTGTACCAACGTCGTTGTAACCTAAACTGGTATTTGAATTAAATGTTACATTTATAAACCATCCATCCATCCATCAAGCTACACATCCATTGTTGGATATAGGCCTCTCCTACTTCGTGTCACTCTGACCGGTCTGAGCCTTTTGCATCCAGCAGATGTCGCTGTCTTCTTAAGATATAGACAAATTCAAATTTTTCCTATTGGATCAGATAATTCAAGCTGATTCACTTACAGTTGGTGTCTCACGAGAAGGTGCCGATTTAAAATTGTTATACTTTTCCAGTTCCATGAGTTATTCGAGTTCCATTACTAATTAGAAATTGTTAATTGTTGCGCAACAACTAGATATAAAGTTATTTATTAGAATTCCATCCTGTTAGTGATTGACAATACCATTCTTATTCGAAATTTATTCCGATTGGATATTATAAATTCTTTTACCCAAGTACCAACCAACTTCTGGCTTGTTTCAGTGAATTATTTCAGTTTTCAGAAAAACGAAGAACCTCTGATTTTTGCATCTACTTTATCAACAACTGAAAATAACCCATTTTCTCATCTGTAAGCTCATGCCTTATATTGAACTCACTGGAAAGCATACCTTCGCCTATATGCCAAAAAGCTGTATGTGTCAAGTTAATATCGAATGATGATCTCTTTGACTAATGAATCGCTACACAATAGATTAGTCAAAGAGAAAATTGTAACATAAAACAAGAACTTATTCCATACCTTCATCATATTGACGGCTGAAATTCATAACTGATTAAGCGACATTTAACAAATTTTAAATCTAAAGTTCAAATCTAAAAAAAATTAAATCACCTATTTGCAAGATAGGGGTTTTTAAGAAAATATAAATCTCACGTAGTCAGTTTTTCCTATCGGAATACTGACTACAGAATACCTTTAAATATGAATACTGAAATTAAGATATCAGAGATACTACTAATTACATGAAACAAAGATATATATCAAGGTTTATTAAAAATATTTAAAACCAGCTTTAATTATGGATCCATAATACAAAGAAACACACAAAATTTCATCATTGTATTGTTAACCGTTGAGGTGTTGCCTTGTTTGGAGCCAATCCCCAACGCAGTATCAGGTTATCCTTGTCATAAAAATACATTGTCATCTGGGTAAAAACTTTATGCAAAATTTTCGATCCGTAGTGCAAGAGGAAGTAGGTCTAATAAAGCTTGCAAGATTTGATCCGTAACAAACAAATATACAAACATACATTGCAAGATAAATAAAAGTTTGTAAAACTTTGTAATTTAATTCTTTGTTATTTAATAATATTTAAATTAAAGTTCGAAATACCTTCGAGTATTAGTTACGTATAATTTCTGTGCTGCAGGTGTGGTCATGACGGGTTTTGAAGGTATTTGATTATGAAATATTTTTTCATGCTTTGAAGATATGTGTTCATATTTAAGCACTTTTAGGGTTTCCTATTTTAAAACTGGTACTGGTTCACTTATACAACCCATAAGATGAGTTTGTGAAATAAGTTCATAGATTGTGTAAATTGCATTTTAATAAAACTATTTTTGTTAATTTTAATAGTCATATTTAACATAGTTTAATGGAAATTAATTTAATAAGTAATTAAAATATATGAAATTGATTAATGATATATCGGTAATACACGTTTCATAAGTTTTTAGTAAAAATTAAATTAATAAAAATACATGAAATCAATCAATGATACATTTTTGAAATACATTTAATAAATTTTCGTCTCAAAATTTTTCGTAAATAATGTCATATTTTCAGCTTAAATCTGCTAATAAAATATTATTAACAATAGATACCTATTTTATTACACGTAAAATACTAAATACGTCTGAACATCAATACAAGCAATAGCTCAACATACGCCATGTTAATTCACACGTCGAATAACAATAATAATGTACGGGGGTAACAAGCCCCTAAAAATTAAAAATGGCGGCAAGCGAAAGCCCTCGATTGGCGGCAATAATTCATTCCGCCGCCGCCAGGGGCGCTGCGCATCATTTGTCTATGTCACCCACGCCTCCTCTTGGATTGTACTCGAGCAAGATGTAAGGGGTGTTTGTGTGAACACTCGAACCTAGTACCTACTGTAGGTGACTAATTCAGATGAAAATTGGGACAAAAATTTAGAATTTTTGTTCTAGATTCATAATTTCTTAAGCTTTAAACTGGTTTTAAAATGACAAATTACGATAATATTTCAATCACAGATTATAAATCAGTCTATTTATGGTTTATTTATTGTGTGACAAGTTTCATAAAATGTTAATAATTGAGTTACCCTTAATAAAATCTATCTACCAAGAACTGTAGTCAAGCATTAACTTATAATATATGAAAAAAAACTAAATTAGCTGGAAGTAAAAATCTTCACATCTCAAAATATCATTTTCCTAACACTGTCGTTAGGAACATACCATAGAAGGTACCTTAACCCTGGACACCTGACTAGTAAACAATGTCCTCTATTTTCGTTTACTATCGGCAAAGTTACTTCTATAACTATTATGAAAAATTGGATAATAGAAATTGCTTCAATCCAGGTTGACTAACAAATTAATTGAACAAGTACGTAACGACTAGGGTTGCCAACTTTTATTTGAAAAAATAGATTACATTTGATTTTAAAGAGTACCTATAAAATAGAGAGTAATAGAATTTATAAAATAGAGTATCATTTATTGAATTTTGAAAAAAGGTATTTTTGGATTGGATTCTAGTTAGGGGAGTTGGAAGTACCGATAGTGTTTTTTATATGTTTATTCAATACAAATCTCATATTTTAATGGAGTTTTTTTTGGTCATTGAATATGCGTTATGCATCATATATAGGTCACTGGTACTAGGTTAGGAAACATCGTGATAAAAAAGTATTACAATGTCCTCTATTAATGTTATAGATTATATAAATAAATATCTCTGGACAACCTACACACGGCCCTCTGATCCCAAATTAAGCATTATAGCTTGTACTATGGTGATCAGACAACTGATAAACATACAAATATACTTTTTTTTTAAATATATACTTATATAGATATTTTTTAACCCCCAGAAACACAGAATAAACATTCCTGCTCAACTCAGAAAAGTTTGACCTGGGTGGGAATCGAACCCACGACCTTTTGGTGTAGCAGTAAGGTTCACTAGCCATACATGATACAACGTAGGATCAATACTCCTTTTTATCGTAAGGTTGACAACCCTAAAAGTTACTCACCGTACAGGTGAATATAGAAAATTCACTCATCAAAATGTTTCTCCTACTAATATAATAAGCGAAAGTTTGTGAAGACGGATGGGTAGGAATTGATGGATGGATAGATGACGTTTCCTCCTCTTTCACGCAAAAAAACTACTAAACGGACCTCAATAAAATTTGGCACAGACATAGATTTCAGTCTGGAATAACATAGGCTTTGTACCAACATATCAACAACACAGGCAAAGCCGCGGACAGAAACTAGTATCTAATAAAATTATCACGAAAACATATAGGTACTAAGTGCAAGCGATAAATAAATTATCATAATTATTCATAATGAACTTTGAGATTAGGGCAGTTGAAGGGTTATGTATGATATAATTAATCATATGTCACTTAACGATAAGCTATCATGTTGGATTTTCCGTTTAAATGAGATAAAATACCTATTTCAATATGCACTATATTGTATATTCCGTGTCATCTCAGCATAAGTAACTTTAATCTATGTTTATAACAGCATCGTAAGTCAGAAGGACAGGTTCAAGCACTGATTAGATTTCCGTTACAAATCAGTTAAACAGATGTATAAAAAATCTATACAGTTATACCTTATTTTATATACCAAAAGGTTTAAATTCCCATACAATATTTCATGTGAAGTTGCGGGTACCGTCGCGTGAGAGACCGCAGTATAAAACGCACCGCACGCACCTCTGAAATTATTTTAATAAACCAGGTTAGGTGGCTGTTTTGATTTTTTCCCGACTAGGAAGAAATGGGAAAAGTTATTTCGTGGCTGCAAATAGTAGGTTAAAGTCGGTAATAATAAAGTGACATTCCGACTTGTTACATTTTTATATTCAGTTGTTATAAGGAACCTCAAACTATGCTATCTCAGTTACCCAATCTTAATTTAAGACTACAGATGATGTCATTTCCTGAGGCCAAGAAACATACTAATTTTGTTGTTATTAAACAATCAATAAATATAACAACATAGCAAGCAATCTTTTAGTAAAATCAGTATCTACATATACTGACATACTAATTAGAAGAAGATTGGGAAGTCCTGCGCTACGTAGTCCGTTTGTGGTGGGGGTCCGGTGTAATTCGCCACCATTTGAATATGTCGTCTCCTAAGTCGTTATGTATAGGTTTAAACAAAAGGAAATGAATAATCATTGATTTAAACAGTTTTGAAAATTTTTATAAAATTTGAAAATACTTTTACTATTAAATTTTGATTATGAAATTCTGCATTAGTTAAAATTACCTAAGACAATAGGTTTGGTATTGAATCATGCCTACCTGTACCTATTTCAACAATTATGGTGGCTGTTAGTTACAAAATTTTGATATTATAATCTTTAGTTACAAAATTTCGATATTACAATCTTTAGTTACGTCCATTACACCAAACAGTGCGACCAAACCAATAGACCAATACATATCTCAATTTAAATCTTCATTCCACGGACACTTACAAATGGCTATTCTGAAATATTTAATGTAATCTGCATTCCTTCGGCCCGTTCTGGTTCTTAATAGATTCCTTAAGGCTCTATTAAGTCCAACAAGAGTTGACCAAAAATAAATCACTGACGACAACTCTATCTTTGAAACAACAAAGCATTCGCCATTGCAATGATTATTATCTCTAAAACAAACTTAATGCATTTACGGGTAGCGACACGGTCTGGAGACATTTTGCTAACTTATGCACTATTATATGCGTTCATACAAACCCTTATTACCATACGCATACAGTTCAATTTACACTATTTGATGTACTATATCAAAATATGGAGTCGACAGCGTTATCGATACAGTTGCAGTAACCTTATGTCTTGGGCGTTAGAGGTTATTTTAGAATGAATTATCAGAAAATTGTGGGTGTAAATAAATAGCAGAGGGCCAGTCGTGATCGCGGATCGTGATTGCAACACCACTGCGTGCCCTTTGTACATGGTTCCGGAGCCGTGAAAAATCACCTGAACATATGCAAGGCTACCTTTCCGCGACGTTCTAATCTAAGGTAATGGGGACAAAAAAATCATTGATATCTTCGCTTGTTGCGAGTAATTAATGGCCTACTGCAAGGAAGGCACCAATGCCACTTGAATTGCACGTGACACAATATTTTGGGCATGTCAATTGGGCATTTGTTGTGCTCCAAGAAATGAGGTGAAATAACAAGTGAACGCGACATTAAGTGAAATGTTTATGGCACGTCTGTGGATTTATTAAACATTTCTTTAGAAAAGATGCCACATTGATATAGAACCAATTCCCATTAGGGAGACCTAGATCATATTTCACTATGCTGTCCCAGTTGCCGGTGCTAGGGGCCAAGAGATAGGATTCGGCATCAGAAGGTTTCCGATAAGATTCGACAACTGACGGCAACGGAGTCCCATGGCTTTACTAACCCTCCAAAGAAGCTCTCATAATTTTTGGCAAATAGGGACCAAACTAAAAGCCTATTTGCATATCAATATCTCAACCCATCATGGCCCACTATTGAGCAAGGGTCTTCTCTGAATGAGAAGGTTAAGGCCATAACCACACTGGCCAAGTGTGGATTGGCAGACTTCACACACCTTTAAGTTTTGCAAACTCCCCAGCATGCAGTTTTCCTCACGATGTTTTCCTTCACCGTAGTGACATTTAAATCCTTAAAACGCACATCACTCCGAAAACTCAAAAATACGCGCCCTGGGGTTCGAACCTGAACCCCTCGAGTATGAGGCCGCATTCTTAACCACTACGCTATATTCGTGCAATTTCACTCTGGAATTTTTACCATTGATTTTTGCAAAAATTCCAGATCAAATGTGTACCGTTGTTTATAATAAATGATTTCTTAAAATTCCCTGTATCTGTTAGTCTCATCTGAGTTCTAAAACTGTTAATTTTCATGAAGAAAGGGTTCTTGCCTTTTGTAAAAATGCCAGTCAAGGTGTGCTTTCTACTCGTACGTATTATCCTTTCTCACTTTAATAGTGAATTTCAAATAACAATTTGTTTTGCAAACCTTACATACTAACAATACAGCAAATAAGCAAGCAGTTAAACACTCGTGCTTGTAAGCCTGTCTAGTTTAATATTATCTATGCTACAATTGGAATAGTAAAAAAAAAAAATCTGCTCCTAAAATGTTTTTTTTTTATATAGAGCAACATTTGTCAAATCTTACGACATCATGCAGTTACAAGTAAATGAAAAAGTGGGTCTTAGCATTTGCAAAATAATTTTTATTCTAATTAATTTATAAAAATATTAAAAAACGCATCAAGTAATTAAGTAAACACTTTTCGATGGGTTTATTTCCTGTTCACGTTTGTAAAATCACAAATATTTTTTTTAAGTTTTACAAGATAATTTTTGTAGTTTAAACATCTTTATTGAATGCTACAAACATGAAGTTGGCGTAAGAAATAAGTAAGACAAATTTGAAAGGTAGCGGCTGCATACGATAAAAAAAAAATTCCACTAAGTACTGTATAGTCACTGAAAAGTAATTTCTTCTTCTTCTTCACGACAGCCAAGCAGACCAGCATACATACTAGAATCGCCATTTTGACACTTCCCGGAAGCCAATCGGTGTCACATTGGTGCATAGGTTAGTCCTACATTAACATGCACGGAACAATTGATCCAGGAGTTATCACGTACCAAATAGAATAGAGCCATAATGTTTTACGATCCCTTGTGCGCCTTACTAGTCGATGCGGTGTTCGAATTTTAAATGAGAATCGATATTGTTGACAGAACCAACACGAAGAGGGATTGGTAGGCGATGTACGATAGTTACACCCTACGACGTAGCACCCGAATAATGCATAGGTCATTATTTTGAGTCTGTGAATGTGTGAATGCGCGAGTGTGTATATGTATGTGCGTGGGTGTATGCGCGTGTGTGTATGTGCGTGTGTGTATGTGCGTGGGTGTATGTGCGTGGGTGTATGTGCGTGTGTGTATGTGCGTGTGTGTATGTGCGTGTGTGTGTCTGTGTATGTGCGTGTGTGTATATGTGTGTGTGCGTGTGTGTGTTTTTTCGTGTTAGGTACGGTTAGAATTAAAACCCAATTCCACAGCCAGTGTGTCGTAAGCGACAGATGTCAGCTGAAGGTTGAGTTTAAATATATACTAGACCCTGAATTTACGGTTAATTCTGGCAAAACATTAGTCCAATAAACCTACACCACGTAGTGATTACTAGTTACAATTTATGGTGATTTATGGCAATGTTAAGGATTATATAACTCTTATTAAATGCAAATAATTGAAAATATTATAAATACTATTTTAAATTTTCAAAATATCACTGACTCACTTATCATAATAAAAAAAATTATATGAAAAAAAATACCTCTTCACAAGAATCCTGTTTTGTTTTAAAGTAATTACTATATGGTACAGAGTCATGTGTACCACTCACACTTTACCAATATAAATAGTTACTCTTCATATCACATGGCTTGATTACTTTCATATATAATACAGAAATTACCACTTCAAATGACATTAGAAAATGGTGCAAGTGTTTTGTCATGAATGAACCCTATGTTTTAGTTATCAGAAGGCGAAGTGTTAAATGGATGTGGGTTTATTCAAACTGATGGCACACGATGGACAATTTGTGGCATTTTATTTGTGACGATGGCATCTTCAAAATTATACTTCTTTTGCCATTAGAGAAAAATTATG
The DNA here is from genome assembly GCA_018249125.1 of Asbolis capucinus. Classification (NCBI taxonomy): domain Eukaryota; kingdom Metazoa; phylum Arthropoda; class Insecta; order Lepidoptera; family Hesperiidae; genus Asbolis; species Asbolis capucinus. The sequence continues at coordinate 4,030 of DWJZ01001204.1, read as the reverse complement.
ACAGTAATTTTTACGATGTGCGTCACAAAAAGCAGACACCTGAAATTGGTTAGTTAACATTTTTTTTTCTATTATTAGTGTCGTTTTTTCTACAAACGTAGAATAACGCAAAATATTTTCGTATAGAAAGATTTTTATCTTGTTATGCCAAAGAAGTAGAATTTCGTACTCTTTTTTTTCGACTATCAAAAAAAAGCACTTTGTGTGGTATATTCTACCTAACAGCATGAAACATAAATTGGTCGCACGTATCTAACATAAGGTTAATTGGGCTAATGTTTTGCCAGAGTTCACATAAATGCACTAGATTACGAAATAAATATATTTCAATGCTTAAACATTCCCTCCACTAACATTCTCTGTGATATTGTCGACATAAATAACAAAAATTACCCGAGAATATACATTTATCTGTCATTCACACTTCGAAAATCAAACGCGCTACAAATCCATTATCAACGAGGCTACATGACCAGCTTGGCTTAAAACCATTGATTAAGTAGGCGAGCCCTAAATGAGGCCCTGCATCATGCATAGTTTATCATTCGTTACCATACCAATCTGCATGTGGAAGTGGATGGCGATTTCCAACTGAAATTAATAATTTCAACGCCACCAAATCAAATTGAAATGATTATTCCTATGTTAGGATTTAGTCAATATTCTCATTCACTTTTAATTACTGAGAAAAAAAAATTGAGAAAATAAAATTAATTTTTCGCACAAATTAATCCTTTATCACTTTGTTGTTTTTATTGTGCTTTTTTATTTTGGTCTCAGAGTTTATTAATACAGACCGTAAATATTAATATTAAAGGGATTAATTGACATAGAATGAAAATTGAAAAATATTTTAGACTCAAATATTTTTTCGCACAAATTAATTTTTATCATATTAACACTTTCATTGTGCAATTTATATTTCGTTAAAGAACTTTATTGATATCTACAGATCATAAAAATACAGACTATTAATTTGCTATAGAAGTCATGATTACTTACATTATAGTTCAGCTATATTACCTACCTATTTGTAAGCATTAAAGTTCAAGCACTTTAACAGTTTCACTGTGCAATTTTATTTTCATTAAGTTCTTTTAAAATTAAGTCTGACTTAATCACTTAATATATTTTAGCGTAAAGTATTTTTTCGCACAAATTAAATTTTTATCACGTTAACACTTTCGTTGTACAATTTACATTTCAATCAGCATTGGTTGGCAATGTCGTATTTGCGTGGTGGGCGATCGAGCGTGCTGGCGAGCGAAACACGCTGATTGGTTGATTGATGATTGATTGAAGATTGATTTATTGCTGATTGGCATGCGCGCAAGCTGCTGACTTTTGCGCGGTTCAGATTCCCGTAATTCACGCTTGTTTCACTGACACGGCTATATTGTAGTTGTTACTGCAAAGTTAGGTGTTAGAATTTCACGATATTTTACGCGTTTTTAAAGCATTGGTGTTGATTATACTTGGTCGGCAGAGTTAAGCATTTCACTGTATAAGTGACATGGCTTGCGGTTGGATATCAACGGTTTGTATGTGTGCGTTGAATGCATGTACATACGACACTCTTACCACAAAAGTTTTTGTTTCAATATCAATACAAAGTTACCAACTATAGTATGGACCGATTTAATTCCATTATGGACTATGAATGCGGTAGTTATTACCGCTAAAAGCTGAAAGTGAGGTTCAATATAATAACACCTGCTATTTCCCTCTATAATTAATAACTCTGTTTAGGCAATTGTTGATCACCTGCTGGTCAACTATATCTATAATAACATTGGTTATTATATAAATTACTTCATTAATATATGTGCCCCGCAGAGCGTATTCATCAGATTTGTATATATTCCGTTTTATATCGAACACCCACGTTGCCTGTAAATAATTATTTATGTCATGTCCATCAATTTGTTTTATGATCGTTGTGGAATAAACGATGTACTACATACTTTATTATTGAATATATTTCTCTTTGTACGTTAATTTCGACTCCATTTCAAATCATGTCATCTTAGGAATAGTTAGTTAGGAATAGGTACGTGTTATTATAAAATTAACTTGAGATCCTGTCTACGGTTGTAATTCAATTAAAAAATGTCATTGGCAGTACCGAAATTGCCAACCGTCGTGTGTGTCAAATGCCCATGCGTTCTTGCATGATAGTGTGTGTAATGTTTTTTAATTTTAGCTTAATCTGTGCATTATTAAATAAATTGTTAGCTTTCTGCACTTCTTCTCTACATCAATTTTAACTGTGCTAAATTCCATAGTACTCCGTCGTACTTTTTACGATACGCACTAGTTGCGCTTACGGTATACAGTCTGCTTTACGTATTAATATATAGATAAAAAATAAAATAAAAAAATAATAGCCAATACTTGATAGACTACATATAACGGTCATGATTTTAAAAAACACATTCTTATATTTCATTCCAAAATACCGTCTTTATTTTACGAATTATTTTTTTTACTTGTACATTTCTAACAATAAAACTCTATACAGACATACAAAATATACACCTACATTGTAACTTGCAAAGGATGTTTTGCGATCTCAGAGTTACTCGTTAATTGGCCCGCAAAAAGATCATACGCGGCTAAGTCAATTTACTATAATTAAATACAACAGTGATACATAAATCTTCCAAACATAATGTGTATTGGCATGAGGAAATTTCACACATATCATTGTTACAACTGGAAAAAGTATGCTTGTTTTTTACAGTTTTCTACCAGAGAATGTCTATTACATTGAGTTTAATCTATTACGGATCATCATTATTCCTGTTCCACTCCGCTCGAGTCTCCACTCACATTGTGAGGGGTACATAGTTCACCACGCTGGCGAAATGGCGATTAGTGGACTCTCCACTCATATTGTGAGGGGTACATAGTTCACCACGCTGGCGAAATGGCGATTAGTGGAGTCTCCACTCACATTGTGGGGTGTACAACACAAAGTCCACCACGCTGGCTAAATGGCGAATAGTGGACTCTCCACTCACATTGTGAGGGGTACATAGTTCTCCACGTTGGCGAAATGGCGATTAGTGGACTCTCCACTCACATTGTGAGGGGTACAAGACAAAGTCCACCACGCTGGCGAAATGGCATTTAGTGGAGTCTCCACTCACATTGTGAGGGGTACAAAGTTCACCACGCTGGCGAAATGGCGATTAGTGGAGTCTCCACTCACATTGTGAGGGGTACAAAGTTCACCACGCTGGCGAAAAGGCGATTAGTGGACTCTCCACTCACATTGTGAGGGGTACATAGTTCACCACGCTGGCGAAATGGCATTTAGTGGAGTCTCCACTCACATTGTGAGGGATACAAGACATAGTCCACCACGCTGGCGAAATGCCGATTAGTGGACTCTCCACTCACATTGTGAGGGGTACATAGTTCACCACCCTAACGAAATGGCGATTAGTGGACTTCAAACTCCTTGGGGAACGTAATGGAGAACTCTCAGCAGCAGGTTCCCTCGTGAAGTTTTTTACCGTAGCAAGTGACAATCAACTCTGATAGGCACATAACTTGGAAAATTTTGAATTGAACATGAAATAATACAGTCGAATTGAGAACCTCTTCCTTTTTTTTAATTGAGTTAATAACAAAATTTATGTCGAAAAAAACTAGCAGCAAATAAATGTGCGTAAAATTTCACCGAAAAATGTATATTAAAATTAATGTTTGTTTGTTTGTGAGTGTGTTTGTCCTTTATAGGTTTTTACTTGATAAGAGACAGAACTCTGATGTCTTTAGCAACTTTGTTCAGAATTCACTGGAAAAGGTTTTAGTATCAAAATACTATCAATTGGAAACATGGTTGGTGAGGTGATGCGTAGCAACGCGCGCCGAGTACAGCTAGTATACAATATATAACGATACAAACATACAACACACACAGAATCATACAATACACACACGCACATACAATACACACACAATCATACAATACACACACACATACTCCGTATAATGTTAACTGTGTAGTAAGTGTTTTTAA
>DWJZ01001203.1:0-24759 GCA_018249125.1 Asbolis capucinus | reverse complement strand
AAAAAAACAACAGAAGAACAAGTTCGTTTTTGCTACGGAACCTATTTCGCGTGACCTGGCATGTGTTCTAGTTTATTTCGCATTTGCCACAAAGAAAGGAATTTCGTATTGCCAAGTATTACTTCCCAATGTAACGAATAACCTACTAATTTGAGCGTAGATCTTTCAAACGACGGGTCTCGGGTTCAAATCGTGCGTGCGTACTCTATCTTTCAAATTCAAAGTGTATTTCAATTTAATTATCACTTGCTCAGACGAAGAACGACATTCTGAGAAAATCTGTGCTTCTGAGAGTTCTCCATAAAGTTCACGAAGGTGTGTGTCTACGAAAACACGACCGTAGTAGTGATAGTTCTGAGTTGCAATTAAAAAAATGACTCACAAAAAACCCGTAATAAATTAACAAACATTACGAAACCAACAGAAATTAATAATTCAATTACGAATGTAATATCGAAGGAAATCCAAAGCAATTCTTATCTCGTTAATAGTTGTATTTATCAATTAAATGGGTCGTTTGGACGAGCGCAGGTTTTCTCGACGTGATTTAACTCCGGAACGCCTCTATCTATTGCTGTTATTTATTTAGCAAACGAATAATAATTTTTCGTATGGAAATAAAATTTATAATGACGTATACCGCTTTCATCTTAACCTATTTTATGATTGTTCATTTTTCTTTTTGTAACATGAAACATGTGCTTTTAACCTGGAATGTTGATTTGTGTACCTACAATTTTATTTTAATGTATTTATTATTTACACATACCTATATAAGGTGTATTATACACCTTTCGAAATGTAATGTGAAAGGTATTAAATTTTACGTTGGAAACTACTTTGTAGCGTTGGAATTAAAAGAATTAGTTTGCCTTGATATTTTTTAAGTAACTCTCTTTTAATAAAACTTGTTTATTTGCGGAAGATAATGATAATGTAGTCCTAACTAATATTGTGAATGCTAAAGATTCTCAGGATGGATGGATGGATCTTTGTTACTTGTTCACGCAGAAACTACTAAATGGATCTCAATGAAATTTGCCAATGGATTACAGTCTGGAATAACAGTTTTTTTTATCAACAACCACGCGGGCGAAAGCGGGCTGTCCTCAGTATCTTATAAAATAATTATTATACTTTAATTACAAGGAGTGTTCATTCATAATGTTTTGCGTCCCCTGTAGTCTAATTGGCCCTGATACAGACCTGTGAATCGACACATAACTGTTTTTTCTCGGCTCATAGGTAAAGGTAATAATGAGTGTGTTATTATTTACTCTGTTAACCTGTGTTGGCAGCATGCAGCGGAGATAGAGAAGAAACAGAACGAGCTGGAGAACAAGAAGTTGCTGGGCACTGTGGTCCAGTACGGCAGCGTAATACAACTGCTGCACGTCAAGTCTAACAAGTATTTGACTGTAAGTCAAAGATATTCTATCCTAAAAATATTATAAACGCAATAGTTTGAGAGGATAGATGGATGGATATTTGTTCCTCTTCACACAAAAAGTACTGAACTGATCTGAATGAAATTTAGCACAAGGATAGATTACAGTCTAGATTAACACATAGACTACTTTTTATCAACATGCAATGCAGACGACGCCGCGTGCAGCCTAGTAACTCCATCCCACTAGTATTCAAGTGTCGAAAACAGGACTCCCGAGCGATGTCGTGATTACGAGTCCTGCTCCTCTATAAAAGTTTATGAGTGTATTAGAAATATATTATCACTTGCGTTGGTGAAGAAAGCATCTTATGGAAATTTACACACCATCTATGTTATGGGCTTGTGTGTGAAGTCTACCAATTCCTACTTGACCAGCATGGTATAACCTTAGACCCTTCATGTCGTTAAAGGATACTAGAACCCACCTCGCGATGATAGCCTAGTGGTTAAGAAGGCGGCCTCCTACTCGGAGGGTCCGGGTTCGAATCCCAGGGCGTGCACTTCTGACTTTTCGGAGTTATGAGCGTTTTAAGCATTTAAATGTCACTTGCTATACTGTGACTATAGTGACTGTGCGTGTGTAACTGTGAAGGAAAACATCGTGAGGAAACCTGCATGCCGGGGAGTTTGCAAAAGTCAAATTTATGTGAAGTCTGCCAATCTGTACTTGGCCAGCGTGGTGGACTATGACCTTAACCTTCTCATTCAGAGAAGAGACGCATGCTCAATACTGGGCCATGATGGGTTGACATGATGAACCCACTTGTGGAGTTTATGATGAAGATGATGTTATCCCAGCAGTCACCTTAGCAAAGCGAAGAGTCGAGTTACTGGAAATAACGCGTTTTGTACAACTTTAAGCAAACGAATTACTTAAATTAATGACCTGGCGGTATTCCAGCAGTTCCTTTTTAATTGTGGGCTTAGAAGTATTTTCTTTCGAGTCTCAACTAAAGTCAACTTGCAAAACACAAACTAAGTTGAATTGAAGTGGGCGTATGTAAGGGTTGACGGTATTTTTTTTAATATGTCATATAGTTACGGTTTTTTCTAAGGTAAACAAAAGGCTGCCAGCGTTGTTGGAGAAAAACGCAATGCGTGTACACCTGGACGCCAATGGCAACGAAGGCTCGTGGTTTTACGTCATACCGTTCTACAAGCTACGGTCCACTGGTAAGGACAATGGACCTTATTGTAAAGTAAGATCCTAGTGACGTCACACCTACGTCATGGTATCAAACACTTGTTAGTGCTACATCTGGAGCTTTATCACCACCTCTTGGTTATTACTATTATAAGAAATAGTGCTATTTAAGCCTATAAAAATATTGCCTTAAGAGATGATTCTAAGGCTATAAGAGTTCTTTTTACAAGCTTTGTATAACTTGCAGTATTTGTATATTAGTTTGTCGCTTTATGCAGGTCGATTTTTGGAAGCTTAATTAGATCCACTTCTTTTTACACTACGGAGCTGAAATTTTGCCTAAACCATCCGTCCTGATAACAAAGTATTTTTATGATAAGTACGACCTGATAATACGTTTAGAATTGGCGCCAGACGATGTAACTAAATGGTAAACAATACAGTTATGAAGTTTTATGGATTTCTTCGTATTGGGCTATAGTTAAAGCTTGTGTTTTTAAATATTTTATAAAATCTTATTAATTACTCATAATCATAATACAATCAGGTGTGCTTGCGACAAAATCTGTTCCGCTGTTTGAAGATGTTCAGACAATGAAGATGTTCGACAAACTCTGTGCAGTTTTTAGAGGATGTTTTTTGTGTCGAGATTTATACATATGTAAGAGCTGAGTGTGGGTCTCCTCATATCGAGGAGATGTAGAACCTACTTTAACGCTGCCCCAATACGAATTGGTGGAGGGTTCAGTAGCCAACCCAAGATTCCTAAGTTTTTATGCTGTCCCAAGGCCTACGCGATGTGGCTTAACGATCGAATCGCGACCAAAAACTTTACGTGCTCTCCGATACACTAGCTACTCGTCCTACCGATCGGACCCGTTGTTGCTTAATTTTTTGAAAGCATACAATCGAAGCAAACCCCCTGGCTATGAACGTTTCATATTGCATTTTATAATGTATTTACCAGGTGATAACGTGGTGGTGGGTGATAAGGTGATAATGAACCCGGTGAACGCTGGCCAGCAGGTCCTGCACGTGTCTTCCAACCATGAGCTATCGGACAATGCTGGTTGTATGGAGGTAAGCTTGATAACCGCCATATGGTCTCTCCTCTCTGGAATGCTAGAGCAAGGCAGCTCAACCCCTGGCCCGCGGGTCATAGTGTGCCCCGCGCAAGCATGTTTTAGGAACTTTTTTATTAAGCAAGTCCTGAGCGTAATTAACTAGGAATTACTAGTGGCCCGCAGTAAATTTATCATCCATCAGTTTGGACCGACTGTCAAAAAGGTTGAGCATCCATGGTTTATCTTATACTAATTTTCGCACGCGGCTTACCCCGCGTGGTATGTCGATATAAAGTAGCCTATGTGTAATTCCAGACTATAATCTATCTCTGTGCAAGATCTCATTCAATTCCGTTCATTAGTTTTTGCGTGAAAGGAAAACAAACTATCAAACTATAACATTTATAATATTAGTAACATTATACCTACTGAACGAAACTAAATGAATGAAATGTGACACACAGATAGATCAACGTTTTTATTAGCAAGATGAGATGTCAGATGTTACACATCGTATGCGTTTACTGGAAAACACGAGTATTTTGCAACCTTGGATTGAAAAATTAAAACAAGGTTTATTAAAATAATTAAAAACACAAGCTTTAATTATAGATCTATACAAAAAAATGCAAAAAAAACCTTGTCTAGAGCCAATCCTGAACGTAGTATCAGTTCTTGCTAGTCATAAAAATGCCTTGTCATCAGGACGTAAGGTTTATGCAAAATTCCAGCTCCGTAGTGTAAGCGGAAGTGGGTCTAATTAAGCTTGCAAGATTTGACCCGTAAAAAACAAATATACTAATATACTTATGAGGAAAACAGAATTTGATTATCACTTGCTACGGCGAAGGAAAACATAGTGAGGAAACCTCGACTCCTGAGAGTTTTCCATAAGAGTTTTCAAAAGCACACGGCCAGCGTGATGCACTGGCCTGTTCCCCTCACATTGTGAGTGGGGACCCGAGCCCAGTTGTGGGACAGATATGAGTTGCTACGACGACAAATATACTAACATATTAATATACAAACAAACACTGCAAAGCTACAAGTAATTTTTACAAAAAACTATACCTAAATATACTAGAACATCAGTTAAACAACCCAGAAATCAAAGATAATTCTCTTCAAATAATCCACTGATACTTTAAGCTCCATTACACACAAATTACACAGACGACGACACAAACCTATTGTTATTATAATTGTGTTGATATAATACCCAGTAATTATCACCAGAGGCAGGAGTGCAGAACTGATACAACGAAGAAACGGCTTAAAAAGCGTATATTGACTGTTTAAACTAATTTGTAAACTGTACCAAATTTAGGTTAACACCGACTTCTACTATCATTATAAATAAATAAATAAATGTTCTTGGACAACTCAAAACACACGGCCATCTGACTCCAATCTAAGCGTTACAACTATGGCGATCAGATAACTGATAAACATACACATATATTTTTAAATACATACTTATATAGATATTTATACACAGACACACAGAACAAACATTCTTGTTCATCACAGAAAAGTTTGACCTGAGTGGCAATCGAACTCACGACCTTCGGTGTAGCAGTCAGGTTCACTAACCACTAGATCAAACGGCCTGTCTTTGTGTGTCAGTGTATGGCGCACAAGCACGGTTCTCTTCTCAGATTGACAAGCCCCAGAGCTTACTTCAACCCACTCCACTTCTCCAATCCGGATCAGATAGGTGGGTGGCCAACCCAAGTGTTGGTAAACTTTTGAAAACAACGCTTCAGACACAAATTACTTTTCTTACTTATTGAAAAAGAACACGAATCGCTTTTGCCAGAGATGCCAGAGTAGAACGATTATTATACGTACTGCGAAGGATTGGAATAACTTACCTGCGGCGGTGTTTCTACCCACGTATGTTGGAGTATTCCGAAGAAGAGTGAATAGGCATATACTAAGTTAATGCGTCCAACATCTTAGACATCATCACCACTTTCCATCAGGTGGGATCAATATCAAGCATTAACTTATTGTACATTAAAAATACAGTACATATAGTTCAAACATTTGCAATGTTTATAAGTGTAAGTAAAAATTATGGATTCAACCCAGGAATGACCCATTATTGAGCACTTTTCTCAAATTTTGCCACCATCTTCTCTAGACATTAACGGAAGCAGTATACTGTTAAAGCGATCCAGGTCTTTATGACTCCGGTGAAGTCGGTGTCTTTAAAACGAATTGTTACTTGTTATGCAGGCAAAAGAGCAAACTGGGTGTCTGATAAGTTTTAGCCACAAATAAGTATAAGACATGATTCGTCATGCGTTACCGATGCGTTACCGATCACGACGGACGTGATAGACCAGCTTTTTGAAACGGAAAATCACATCAGATAAGTAGTACATTTTTAAAGCAGCTAGGGTCATTGTCACCAATAGATTTAAATAACACCGTCTACCAGGTACTCCAGAACAGGTAACAGAAGAACGAGAAGGAGGTTTACTGAAAGATTACGAAAAAGAAGAAGTATCTATCTTAAATGTAAAATACGTAAAATGTTACGAAACTCTCGATCAGTATACTCCTGTACGTCGTTATTAAGTTAATGCGTATTTCTTTGATTGTTTTGTATAATTACTCCGAATTCATTCGGCGGCATTCGATAAGTTTACCCACAAGAATACAGAATGGGTTATTTAGTGAATAATGTTAACTTCTCTGTCACTTTTTCTCTTACTTCTTTAAAGACTTTCGGGTTGTGGCTTCCGGAGAAATTATTAGATACTCAAATATTACTGTATCATTTTTATGCTTTCTTGTGTATTACGTTTACTTTGGGTAAGGAGATTTACCACGTAACATGGCGGTTTGTGTCGTAAATATATAATATTTCAAGTCATAAACCTCTTTCAAACCTGGGGAGACCTGCCGATGATGACAGCGACCGCCTGTCTCCTGTTCACCAACCTGGCACATTTCACCAAGATCATGAACCTCATCGTCAAAAGGCCGCTCATACAGACCATCGTCAATGATGCTCACCAGGACTTGATCAGAGAAACCAGTGATGAAGGACAGGAAATTGTGGAGAGGTAGGTTTTCCAAGTGCTGTTCTTCCTCATGCATCCGGGGCCAATCAAGGCATCTCAAGTCATGAGCTGTCCTTTGTGCTGCAGCGGCTACAGCGAGATACAGTTTTATTACTAAGAGTATATGTGGATTGTATAGTATAGTGTCGTGTAGTGTCATATGGTATTGTATTGTATTTGTTCCAGCTGCAACTTTGAGACGAAGTGGCTCCAAGTTCTGTACTGTATAATCACTTTGATAACCCTGGTCCTGTGGTCTATTGGGCCCGAGAAAGGGCAATTGCCATTTCCTTCCTGGTATGTATCTTCTGAAATATCTTTTATTAAATACCGACTACGCTAGTTTCCTGTATTTAAGGTTAAACTTTTGCAAGCGTTTCGATGGGTTTGGAGTCAAGTAGGTAGTAACCCGGTATGCAGTTTCCCCGGTTCGATTCCTGGCGTATGTGACAGATAAATCTTTGTTCTCGGGTTTTGTGTTGACTATGCCAGCCGCATTCACGTAATTATTACTTTTGATTATTAATGAAAAGAATGGTAATACAGAAATGGTTTTATATATCCATACTTATATTATAAAGTAGTACCTGCCCGCAGCTTCGCCCGTATCATATGTTGATATAAAATATCATATGTTGATATAAAGTAGCCTGTGTTATTCAATATTGATAGATCTATCTCTGTGCCAAATGTCATTTTAATCCATTTTAAATTCGTACACATACCAGGGAAACCTACAATTGGGATAAAATCTATCCTATGTTCATATCCTGGATTTATTCTATGTGTGTGCCAAGTTACAACTTAATCCATTTAATGTTTAGCGCGAAGGAAATACAAATATCCAAACATACTAACGTCAAAATCATCGCAGGGAAACGTATAACCGCAATAAAATATATTCTAATATATATATACATTTCCTGGGTGTGATCTATTTGTGAGTTAAGTTTCATCTTAATCTGTTGAATGATTAGCATGTGAAAGAAAAATATCCAAACATTTTCACAAACTTTCACATTTATAATATTAGTAGAATTTATTTATATGTTCTCTTTCTTTCTTTTTTGTTTCTTTCTTTGTATTTCAGGTACCCTATGGACGTGACCAAGTCACCGGCATATCAAATCGCGTATGGGCACCAAGTGTTCTCTGTTATTATCTGTGGATGCCTCAACGTGTGCAAGGATTCTCTGGCTGTGGCTCTGATTGCCCAGTGTCACTGCCGACTGAGGTTGCTGAGGTTGGCTCTTCGGATGATATGCTGTGATATTAATATTTCTGGAAATGTAAGTTATATGTAACATATATGGGTTTAGCTACTTTTAGTATTACCGCTCATGGCCACCATACCACACCATTACTTTGAAGAAAGTAAAAGGGTGTTTGGTTTCAATCGGTTGGTCTAGTGGCTAGTAAACCTGACTACTACACCGAAGGTTCGATTCCCACCCAGGTCAAACTTTTCTGTGATGAACAGGAATATATGTCCTGTGTGTCTGGGTGTAAATATCTATATAAGTATATATTATAAAAATATATATGTATGTTTATCAGTTGTCTGATGACCAGTAAAAGCTAACGCTTAGTTCGGCTTCAGATGGCCGTGTGTGAGATGTCCCGAGATATTTATTTATATAGATGAGCTTGCGCTTTCTAGAGGAGAGTATTTCAATACGTTGTTTGAAGCTAAGATTATTATCTATTGTGTCACTAACATTTAATGCTATCAGTTCTGATAAGGGATGTACACATACATGAGAGATTTTGATTGTTGTTGGAGCAGGAGTGCAGTTTCATATTAAATTCTTAAGTTGGTGTTTTGTTAGATTGTATTGAGAAAGGAATATATTTAGTTTTGTCAAGATTAATTGACAATTTATTGGCCTCCAGCCAAGACATGACTTTATGAAAACCTCTTTAAATTTAAATGTTTAGATATAACTTTAGGTCACACAGATCATTTATATGTTAAAAACAACGTTAGGCCAATGGTGGATCCTTAATTGTTCACAAAACGAATAAAATAATAATATCACCCGTACACATATGCTTCTCCAAAAAGCCACCATTATTAACACTTGTAGAATTGTTAGGAAATTTTTATCCATTGAATAATAGCTTAACTATAACAACATTCTATTGATAAACAAAACCATATTGTGGTTTGGCCAAAAGCCCGCGGCATTAGATTTTACCCCAGAAATGGGAGAAAATTTAAATTGAACATATATAAACAATAATAATATTTAAATATTTAAAAAATATGTATTCTGAGCCCTTTGATTTTTTTACGAGAGTAACCTAATTCTTGACCAAAGTCCTTGTCCTTCCTTATATACCTACATACATTCGAATTCTGTATTATATCAAAATACATGACAGAACTCTTCATAAGCAACTCTAAATTATGCTTTTCCATTCCTACCCATTGAACAATTCACGCCCTAATGCAATTTGCTCTGACATGAACCTAACGAGGTGTAGCATGAATAGTTTCACGACTTCTGTTAAATGAACCAGGCGTAAATAAATATAAACTTTCATATAACGGCGCAGCGGGCGGCTCCGCGGCACCGGGGCTCCAGCCAATATCGCCAGTAGTCGCGGCGTCGCGGCCGACCAGGTGCGCACTTCTTGGCCATAGTAACCTATATCAACTCGATTTTTACAATACACTTTATTATACTTCAAAAACACACACAGAGAAAGAAAATAGCTGAGAGCGATCTCTTCCCGGCAACCTTTGATGGAGAACATTAATATAGGAGTATGTATTTAAGGGTATGTGGCGCACGAATGAAGCGACTATACGAGTAGGGGGCATAGGTGAAGGCAAGATGGGAGGAAGAAAAATGAGATTAAAGAAGATTCTAATGTGTAACCTGTTTAAACCTACCATCACACCACAGATATATTATCTGATTTTGCTCTTTCGGACAACGATCTGTTTGAAACAAGAATATTTTAAAACTGTTTTCAGAGTTAGTTGTGTCAATGTCTAATTTTTGTTATATTTAAGTAAAATGTTCCGTTCAGAACTTAGGAAATTAACTAATGTAATTTTATTGGGAAAATACATTTACAAATAGTTTTCTTTGCGATTATAAAACGATGCAATTTCAGAGGTGAAAATTAGATGTTTTCAGACAGACCCCTGTTCAATGTCTTGAAAATTTCTAAGGCCATTATTAAAAATCGATTTCAGCCTAAAATCGCAATCTTGATAATCGATTTGGCCTTAAAAATAATCTTATGATAGAAAAACAATCATATCTAAAAATAAGGTTAATTGACCCACCTATAGTGAATTCCTTAACATAACTGAACTATTATTTCATAACCGTAACTAGATTTCGCTACTTACAATTATTTTCTAATTTACAACTGGCTTCATAAATACTTTTTGTTGATTGCATATCTAATTAATTCTCCGTCATGTTTGGTAGTGGCCAGTACGGCATTATGCTCGCACATTAAGTGTGTTGGTATAAAGATGTCATTCATAGAACGTGTACAAACGTGACGAGTGGTCGGGCCGAGCGTGACCGTCACGTTATGTGAGGTGTTACGGCTTTATTTTTTATTGCTACAAATGTAATTTATGTCTTAATTTTACCAGAATTAGGCCGGAAACAGCGTGCGTTGATGAGTTATGACGCCGATGAGAAATGATGTAATTACTGAGTTTAAATAGGACAATAAAGAAATATTTTCACCATTTTGTTAATAGCTCCTTTCGAAATTTGACTTCAGTTTTGATGTAAGACTTCTTATACATATATATATATACTTATCTTTTATTTTGAAAATATTAGTATCTATTATTTATATTCAATAAGTTAGCGCATGACTACGAAACCACCTGATGGAAAGTGGCGACATAGTGTTTGATGGTAAAGCGCACTAACTCAATAAAAGCCTATTCACTCTAAACTTGAAGACACTTAAGTTATAATCAAACGGGTATACCAGCGCGTGCAGTTAATTCCATTCCTTCCCAGTACGAACGATGAAAGACGAGGCGAATCGCAACGGTCTACATACGTTTTTTAATTACTTAATTAATTAATTTTTGGTTGCTATTTTTTATGCTTGCTTTATAACGTAGGTAAAATTAAAATTATTTTCATATAATGCCGAATTGCCAGTGTCGAATGGCGCTATTGTCAAATAATTCAAAATAAGAATAGTTTTGAACCTGGAACCACAGGATACACAGACAGTATAAAAAACAGTGATTATAACCATATCAATATAGAAATGCTTTTCAATTCGCAACCATAGGTTAGTTTGCTCGCAAACATAGGTTAGACACCAATTTATAAAGTATAAACTAAAATGAAGATTAAATTAAATATAAATTAAATGAATGTACAAGTGTTCAAGGTCGTACTAATCTTCATCTGGTTTTATAAATTAGCAAATAAATACCTCGCACTTATATTTGAATATTTTTAAAACAATTAACTCCTGATGTTTAGTTGGATTAAGTCAATATAGGGTTTTAGATGACTAATGTATTTCCCCTATTAAATTAATAACTGACTACAACCACAATTTTAGACGCCTTTATAGGTTTCCATTGAATATTTACCAAACTACTAATTAAAATCGTTTTTTTTTGTTCTATTTGCATGCACAAAATGTTGTGCCCTGGTAGGGCGTAGTAAAGAAGTTGAGGGAG
Source organism: Asbolis capucinus (assembly GCA_018249125.1). Lineage (NCBI taxonomy): Eukaryota > Metazoa > Arthropoda > Insecta > Lepidoptera > Hesperiidae > Asbolis > Asbolis capucinus. Next base: position 13,340 of record DWJZ01001203.1, on the reverse strand, counting down.
CATCAGTCAATCATTTATCCACTATTCTTAACTATCTTAAGCCACACTGTTGATTAACACACAATATTGATTAATCAATAATAATAATTAAGTAGGGAATATTAAATCTTAAATAATTATGAATTAATGTAATAATTGTTTTTTCAATCTTATACAAACAATACACATATATGTATATATTTGTACGTAAATAAAACTAGCAGGCTATTGTAAATTATTATATAGAAAGATTATCTTTCATGTTTATGGTGGGGATCGTTCTAATAAGATGTAGGAACAAAATAACACTGTGTCGACAATACCTATATGATAACAAGATATTTATGTATAATATATTTTTTATAAAAGTATAATACGGTAATCTGCACAGATTATTTACAATATCTTTTAAATTTATAGAAAGTAGTTAATGAGTTAGGAACTGAATAGCGGAAATAAAGGTGGAACATTATAAAATTTAACATTATAATACGTTACTGCAAAATATTAATATACTACGTTGATAATTTTTTCACTTTATTATTGGCGATGTAATTTGAAATATTTTTTTAATAAACTGTTTTTTTTTCTCAACCTACACAGGGAGTAAGAGAGGAGGGGACCGTCACAATAAAAAACTGATTGGTCTATTCAAAGTTGCGCCTTGTCATTAATCTCTACAACGGCTTATTAAAACTAGTGCGCGGCGTCTAACGTGTACAGGGTCGAAACTACTGGTTGCCCAGAAAGAATAAGACCCAGATTCTGAGTCAAGTATAAGGTTTGATTAATTATGTCGCGAAGTATATTGTTATAATAAAGTAGTGTGTAATCCTGGCAATTTGATTTTCATCGTTTAATTAGATATGCACGCCACCTGATGGCGAGTTGCAACAAATAAAATCCAAATGCACAAAGACGCATTCAGGTCAAAAAACAATTACGGGCTGTTAATCTTGCAGTCAGAAAACGAAGAGTTCTTTACGTTAGGCGTCTTCTTAGGTGATTAGGTGACCCCGCGGCTCGTATGCCATTGCGGTGGAGCCCTCACCAAGGAATAAGAATATTCCTTAGGCAAACATTTGTGGCCTTTATACAAGAAAGGGTTGCCGAACCCTGGGTTCAGGAGATTCGAGGGTGGATGGTGGATGGTGGATATCATATAAAGTGCTTATCTTTAAAAATTTTCAACAGAAATATTAACGAGATACTGTGTGTCTCTCACCTTTCCACTTTCCTTTTGGAAGTCGCAGCCGCGGCTGTTGTAGGGGGAGTGGTCGAAGACCAGCTGCAGGTTGGTGCCGGTGGCGGTGAAGGCGATCTCGGTGTGGCCCTCGCGGCAGCCACTCGTAAACCGCATCTGACGCTCCTCAGGCGGACGGTCGCGGTACCCGGTGTATCTCACCTGGTACAACACAGAACAATATAATATAATTATTTTGTTTACATCAAACAATGGGTGAATTGTTCTCTAACTAAATCTTGTCGGTTTTTAATGTACATATTGAACATCAACTGTTTTAATGTACTAAAATAATTATCCTACCACCGTTTCGGACACCTGCTATAGTAAAGAGAAGAACAGGGGAAAGCAACTCCTCGAGAACTGATTCGGTTTCGACTATCTTGGGCTGCATACATTAAAGTTGAAAATACTTTCAGGTTTATGATGGACTATGGAGAAAAATTTCGAATATTCACTTACATAACAGAGTAAGTATGGACATACACAAAAAATAATTGAAAATTTAATTTTCTTCCATCGTCAGCTCTATACCTACTTATTTTACATGTACTTCTAGTAAAAATAATGTTTTAAATATTTAATTTTTTGCATTATCCCTCAGCAAGGAATAAGAATATTTTAATGAACGTAAATCTGTTGAATTCAAATCTGTGGATTATTAAATGCAATCTTTTTGTTAATCAATAACCATCGCCTAGGCCTAGGTGACGTGTTCCATTGACGAATTATATTTAGATAAATTAGTTCCATGAATTTATCATTAAAATAAATCCTTTTGTAATTGAACTGTTCTGTACAACTCCCTCAATAAATACGACTATTTTCCTGAACCTTAAAACAATTGGCTACGGTACGTGTTGACATTCACATCATAACAGTCCCACCAATGATTCATATGCCCACTTGTCCATATAAATCATGATCCATATAATAATACTTTATCTGTTGGCACTAACCTCGCTTTCTCGGCTCAGTCTTTTGAAGAGGTCTTCCGTTTCAAATTTGTTTTTTTGATCCGGAACCACCCTCGGCATCTTGAAGATGAAGCGGGGCTTTGGCTGCTCGTAGAGTCCGATAGAGTCGAAGGGCAACATGCCAGCGAGCGCCGCCGGGTCGCTCATGGCGTGCATCACACGGTACAGTTGCTGAACAACACACTTAGCATCACTATACTGCTTACTAGAACAGACTGACTCAGCTGGCAGCGCGTGCGATGATTCAGAGCGGTGCTCCGGTACCAACGCGAGTCGCCTGCACGACAGTCGGCTACTGAATAACCGTGTGCTCGGCTGCTCGGCTGCTCGGGAGCCGGGACGGTTTCCACCAGGGCGGAGTCTCCCGGTGGAGGGGACGCGTACACCAATGAGGACCGTTTCAGGCGCCGCCCCGCCGTCCCCGACGCCTTCTTTACGCAATTTCGGGAGCTTTCGAGGGAAAAGAGGGTTTTCTCCCCTCGACATGTTTCAAAATAAATACTGTAAGTAACAAAGCGCATGAATGCATAATGACGGGCATTATGCTCTTTCGACGTTTGGAGTGTTTTATATACTTGTATCAGTCTTTTGTTCCTTTGTAAAGATATCAATGTATGTACGTTATGTGCAGTTGTACGAAAGGGGAGCGTGATCCCAGGTTCTGATATAAATGAAATACGATATTTTTAGAGTTCCGTTAAAATGAATTATTAATCCCGAATTCGTGACAGTATGGGTGTCGTAGGTAGTATTGGCTGAAGCGCAATTGGCCCTATAGTCCTTTCATATTCAGTTATCATTCAAATGTAAAAGGAGCGGGTAGGAGCTATATTATTTTCACACGCATTATTAATATTATCAAAAAAAAATTTTGAAAAAACACACTAAATCTATTGGAACATAACGAAAATGCAATACTTTTTCTTTGTGCTTTAATTTAATATAAAGTGTTATATTTAAACTTGTAAAGTGAAACGAATTGATATCTATAAACATGCAGGTACCCAAAATGTTAATTGAGGGTAAGTATAACAATTTTCATTTCCATATTTTTGTTGTTTTTGTTTATAAGTAACAAACTGTACTAGTATTGCCTACCGACCTGACCTACAAGTCTCCTAGTGGCTAGAACTCCATCTATATTTCTTGTTTCTCTTGTTTTTTACACTCTATGCGAGTGTCATAAGCAAATTCAATTCATTTATTTCGTTTTAGGAACCAATGGTTCGCAACAGCACATCTTAAGACTATGTTATTTAATAGGCCGGAAAGAAACCCTGTCGAAGAAACCCGGTGGGTAGTTTTATTTTAAAACCAAAATTATATCTATTACAAGGAATAATGAAATAAATAGTATCAATTCACCTGCCTATATCGTACAACATATACATTTTGGTTACTGTCTGCTATAAACAGGGATGGATATATCTACATACCTAATATATTTTTTTATATATTCTAAGTTAGCGCTTGACTACGAAACCACCTGATGGCAAGGGGCTACATAGTACTCGATGGTAACGCGCACTAACATAATAATGAATCATTTTAGGATAGGTACGAAGCAGTTCGTAGAACTTTCTAGGGTTGTACATAATTCATATTTTTGTAAATAACATACGAAATTATTAAATATCGGTGAAATTTATTGCTTATTAAGAAGTGTCAAGTGTTGAGGCATTTTGTAAATGATGGTGTTTCATTTTAATATAAAATTAGACACTGTAATGTTTAAAGCAAGCTATGTTTTCGTTGACCGCGTAGATTCGGAGCAAATAAGTGAGTTAAATCTTCTTCTTATTCTACTTTTAGATGTATTCCCATTCAAAAAGGCAAATGTAATCTGATCTCGACATCGACGTCGCCTTCAGTTTATAATTGATAAGTATTGTGACAAAAAATCAGGCACATTTCCCTAATTACAGAGATCTCGTATTCGTGTCTAAAAGGACGGCGGCGAGTGTTGTAATGTATCGATGTCGATGGTCGTAGATAACGCCGCAGTAAGTGTCGTCTTTGTTGTTACATTTTGTACTTAAACTGATGCTTAAAGGTGCCGCCAGCGCAGGTAAAACTCTACACTTACCATTCCAATATTTGGTAAAGCTTTCGTTTTATTTTTTAACGGCTTTATGATGAATATAAAATTATTTTATTATAGGTAAGTAGGATATTTAAATTAAAGTATATACAGCGGAGAGTAATTTAAGGCAATTTTAATTTATTATCTACATATATAGTTCTAAGGCATGTTGGTAGGTAAATAGTAGTTTTCTCTTTTAAATAATGCATGTCGAGCGAAGGTTGTTAGGAAATATGTAGCTATGTAGAGACTATTGTTGGTTGGCATACTATATTATACAGTATTGTACTGTATTTCCGGACTCCATGCTATATACTGTTCAAGAAATATATGGTACGTGAAAATACTATATGTATTTCAGTACGAGATATCAATGTTTATATTTTGCAACACTAGAAGTAATAAAAAAATACATTCCACTATTTTTAAAGCGCCTTTCGTTCCAACTGCCGTAATGCATCTGTGCGTGAAACAAAAAAAAATATAAAAAAAAAAACAAATAAGTTACAAATGTAACTACTATTTATTTTCTCCATAAAATGCTATATTTTTTTAAGCGTACTACATTTTTATGGCCTTTTTTTTAGAAATAATATATTCAAACAAAGAAATTCAAAATATAATACAAGGTACAGGCATATGTAATTTGACTGTGGCAGAATAAGGTTTGTGTATGACACCGCTCAGATATAAAAAATATTCGACATGACTGTGCGCGCTTAATTTTTCCAAAAAGCTTCCGTTCATTCCCGGATTTTTTTATTTCCATTTAAATACTTGACCAATTAAAGTTAACTACTCGACCTGGTTATTAATTAACCTGATTACTTATTGATGGGTCACCGATTTTACAAAATCTTCAACTCAATAGCGTTAATTCATCTACACAGCATTAATGTAATAAAAAAATGATAATTTGAAACAATGAATTTCTAACTAAAGATGATAGTCCGGTTGGTCTAGTGGTTAGTAAACCTGACTGCAAGGCCCGAAGGTCGTGGGTTCAACTCCCACCCAGGCCAAACTTTTCTGTGATGAACAGGAATGTTTGTGAGCCTGAGTGTAAAAATATGAATATAAATGTATACCTATATATGTATATGTTTCTCGGTTGTTCATCACCACGGTACAAGCTAACGTTTTGATGTTAATTTATTTTAATGTAGTGTTTAGTGTAAGAATATTTAAATACTCGCACTCGGTAAATACGACGAAAGTTGCTCCACGTTTAGAACAAAATATACAAATGTATGCTCTACTGACTTACCCGTGCGAGGCCGGGGTTGGTCGCAGTCGGTTGATACGAGTTTGGCAAACACTCATTTTAAATTAATCAATTTAAAAAATATACAATTGTTTATTGAATTTGGACTTACGAGTAGATGCTCTTTTTTTATACAGTTATAATTAAAAAAAAATTGTCAATATTAGAAGAATAAATGAAGAACATTATTGTGGCTGCATAGCGAAAATATAAATTAAAATTTCTTTAAAAAACTAGAATATTATTATTGATAGTTTTGATCTTGTCACATATTTTTATTATAATTTGAAGTGTGGCACGTGCCGCTAGTCCGGCGTTTGATCCCGGGCTTCGCCGGGAGACAGCAGGCACGCGCCACATGTACACTCGGCCTGCTCAAGCTACTCCACTCACACGTAAGTAACACAATTGGTTTCAAATCACGATTCTCCTTATTAATAAGTGCGCAGTATCGTTGTTTTCTGTTTAACGACCCTTAAAATTTAATAGTACGTTGTTCAATAATATTGAGCCCATATGTGTGTATCCATATTGGAACACCGTGGTGGAGTATGCTGAAGGTCTCATTGACTGACACCATATCACGTATCTCCGTCTGTGACGACATTAGGCCGTCAAGATCAGATTCGATATTATTAGTATGTTACAATTTTTTTCACCTAAAGTTGTACGTAGAATTCTCCATCCGACCAACCTTTTGAAGTCCCCTGTTGAACCTATATGTGATTGCGAGGCCTCTCCGAATTCGCACCTTCTTCTAAATTCAAGATCTTCTCATTTACAGATTCATCAATCAAGTTCATTTACAGGTAGTTTTCTATGGTCAGCATCTTAGATTGGCACAAAGTGGTATCTCAATAAGACACATTAATACTAAACCTCTTCACAACCGACTCGTCGGCTAGTCGGCCAAAGTCATAGTCGGCACATCTCTAATAAATACCTTACCATTACACGTCATTTCAGATACAGCTATCGAATTATATTGATAGTAGGTACTGGCAGGCGTGAGAACCTGATAAAGTGTCCAACCACTTCCTATGATAATGAATGAGCGGCAGTAGCTAGTATCAGTCGATATAAATTATTTATTTTACACTGACTCCAATCTGTTGGCAAGTAGTAAATACTTAATATTATAAAACTTAATAGTTTGTTTTTTTGTTTGCTTGAACGCGCTCATGACAGGAACTACTAGTCAGATTAAAAAAATATATTTCAGTGTTAGCTAGCCTATTTATCGAGGAAGGCTATATATTATCACGCTGAAAACAATAGGAGCGGAGCACTAATGAAGAATGTTTCAAAATCAAGGATTTTTTTCCTATTGAGAGCTTCCGCTGCGTGTGCTGCGTTAACGGTTAGTTTCGCAAAAATCATGTATGACAAAAACAAAGTCCTGGGTTAGCCCAAAGTAACTATTCCACGCGACCGAAGTTGCGGAAGCAAGCTAGAGTAACATAAAACTAATTTTTATATTATTAGTTGACAAACCAGTAACTGAATCACAATAAGATACGAAATCATTGCCACCCACAAACATCAGAAACAGCAGGCTGTGATAGTAGAACGTAGCGAGCCCGTTAGGCAGTGGTCGACCTGCACGTGAGGGTATATGGAAGAAAAAAGCTTTTATAAAAATATTTAAAAACACAAGCTTTAACTAATACAGAGAAACATATAGAATTTCATAACCGTATTGTTAATCGCTAAGGAGTTCCTTCTCTGGAGCCAATCCTGAGCATAGCAGCAGATCATACTTATCATAAACATGAATTGTCATCGGAACTGCAGCAGTGTGCAGTATGTTCCGTTGTGTAAAAGGAAATGTCTAATTAAGCTTGCAAGACCTGTAACAAACAGATAAACAAATATATTAACATACTAATATGCGAGCATATGTACACTGCAAGTTAAATAAAATCTTGTAAAAAGGGAAGCCAAATTATACCAACAGACCCACAATATATTGCTTTATAAAAATTGACAGAAAAATAATTGGAAGGACGATAACTGAAGATAGGGAGAAAGAATAAGAGAACTGGGTCCCAAGACAAAAATACATCATGCTCACCCAACTCCATGAAAAGTCAAGGTTTGTTATAAAATGGGTATCGCACATAGATAGCCTAAACATACATATATTTTTTAAAGTTTAGTTTTATTTAATAATGTATTCATATAATTTATATCACTCAGATATTTTCAGTCCACTTATGAACGTATTTTTGAAGACAAGGAACGGCGAAAGTATTTAAGTAAGTAATAACTGTAAATAACATCCGTAAAGATGTTGTTTCTTTATCTTAAAGCCGGTTGTTTAAACGACAAATTGCATATCATTGTTGTGATCCTCGTCGTAGTTCTCAGCTCTGTACAAGCGTTTTTTGCCAGAACCTTCTATAAATCAACACATTGTTCCTCGTCCATTCATTTCCATATTTACTTAGTGACAATGACCGTACCGACATTTAATTAATTGATCCATAAACCTATTCAATGTGGAGCAAACTGTAAGCGCTGACCCCCGAATAAAACAATAAAAAATATACACAAAGAAAGGGTTACAACATGTTCCCATTAGCAAGCATTTTAATATGAGGCGTATTCTGGACAGAACAGTCGTTTATTATCGTTTTTTTGATTCCTAATTCTCCACCCTTTTGAATTGTAGCGACGTATTGTTCTGGAAAACAAAGCGATAACAATATTTTGTATTGTATTAACAGGGCTCTGAACACAAGCTAGCTCTATAGTAATGCTGTGTTGTCAGCGGTTGAAGATGCCTTCGATACAATAATGGCCTGCTGCTAAGCGCGGGTCTGGCCTCTAAAGTGAGGGGGGTTAGTGATCAACCCAAGGTCAGAGTTTTGTTCTAGATGGTAAATTCTAAAAAATTACGTTCATAGGAATATTGTAAATACTTGAATGGAATAAATGATTTGACTTTGACTTTCATGCAACCTGGAAACCATCTTCAAACAACGACTGTCACAGAGATTTAGAACTGAGTGTGTCTTTGCGTGCCCTCTGCAACACAGACGCACTCATGAAATGTTCACTAACGGCGCCAATAACGGTCACTCATCATCTTATCGTGCATCCAATGTTACTTGACTTTGCTCAAACAATCTGACCTGCCACTTCAAATCTAATAAAAGATTGTTTATAAAATCGGCGTAATCTTCAATATCCACTTACAAAGAAAATTTATAAATAGAACTAGAAAATACCACAATCCGGTTATGAATGACGTCATAACCTTACATCGAGCGAGAGAGCGTATGTATTGCCAAACAAGTTAGACGTGTGAAAAAACATGTTAAAATATACTTGTCAGTGACGAACAGGCGTCGCGGGATTCACCTCGGACGCGATCAACGTCACCGATATCATATTTACGACATTCACTCGAACCTACTTCGTTGATTATGCAATTATTGTAATTAATGAAACCGGATTTAGATAAATTGACTCATAGTCTCCATAATGACGCTAGGGAAATTATTATTTTTTACCTAGTCACGTGTGTTCACGTCACTTCTCTGACTATTAAAATGTTGTAATTAAAGATTTTTTTTATATGTTTATTTAATTATTTTAAGTAATGAAACAAAGCAAATAATAGTACGAGAATTACTAATTATTAAAAAAATATATATCATTATCATTTCATTTCCTTGTAGAGTCTATTACTTCTTAAAGTAGGGCAATAGCTAGACCTTTTTTTATCACTTTCACGCCTTATTTCTTTGTAATAGGAGCTTGTCCCATAACCAATATTTAATTTTATACAGTCATGAAGATTTTTGAAATATTGAACACTAATGTTTTTCTGCGTCTGTTTTTATGTTATTAAATTGGCAATTTGATATTTTATTTTTTTAAAGTTTGATAATGGATGAATGTTATTGAAGAGAAAGTCAGCTATCACCTCGTTTCCTAATTGCTATTACTAATATCTCAATTATATGCCACTGCTGGGTGGAATTCGTTGAAATTTCAAACAATTTTCTGTTACTGTAATATAATGAATGCCTTCAAAATTAGGCTTCTTTGCTATAAATTTATTATGGTGCCCGTTGAGCGGTGTCCAGGTCGAAAGTCGTAAAGTAGCAAAGAAGCCGTCGCAGCGATACATTGTTTATGCGAACGGTTCCTGCGAGAGCTTTGTCTCTGCCGCGGCGTTCGGACGACACCCCAATAAAAGGCGTGGCAAAAAATGCCCTAATGGCTGTTGATCCCATTTCAAAGCAATAAAATGCAACAAAATTAGCTTTTGTTAAATTTAGAATAGTTGTCGACTGTCTTCCTATGACGTATGCGAGTTCTACCGGACCAGACCGGACCGGACGGGCCGCGCCGGCTCTATTAAGGCCATTGTTTTATGGGCGTTACTGTTAAAGTTATTGTTATATTACTATGAGGGTTTCAAAAATACCCTTTTAAATTTAATGTACGTAATACTTTCTTAGAAAAACAATAATTGTTGTTGGCAATAAAATAGCAAAGCAACCGACACTAAACGTGGAATACACTATTATATTGCATACCAATAGTTAATATACAGATGGAATTTAAATTGCCCTTAGCTTGGGTATCTTAGATCTACCTACTTCACTTGGTTACAGCAACTTTTACGGGAATTTGAGGGAATAGCCGACAAACGAGCCGATGGGCCACATGATTCAATGTGATTACGGTCGCCTATGCTCATGAGAGATACCAAACGCCAAAGGAAGAACTGGATCTGAAGTCATCCCTAGCCGGAATACTACGCTAGTTGCTTGCTGGGTAACTTATGCTGGCTTTGTTATCTGAAATAAAGTTTTAATAACTATTTCAGTTTATAATCTGCCCTTATGGTTGGTTGACATCGTCTCTTCCGGACTAATACCAAAAGTATCTACTGCGAAATAAAAATAAAAAATTATAATGTTAGGATAATATGGGCCAAAAGTAAATTTATGCCGAAGGTAAAGATAAAATATATGGTTTTTATAATAATTTGTTAAATAGTAGGAATCTATATTTAGCAGCTGTATTGTTGTTGGAGGTGATCCCTTGCCTGGTCGTTCTGATCATAATTAATTACCATCGAAATATTATGTAACATTTCAGCTTTTAGAGTGTTTCTAATTCAGCTTGCATCATTGGTCCTGAACAATCCAAGAAATTAAATAAACACTGTAAATGAAATAAAATATGTATAGTGCTAGTAAGTGATATGAACAGGTAAATGTATTCGCGAGGTGATACGAGTTGTCGTCAGTTGAACAGTAAATGGTGCGTTGAATTGGTCACAGTTACCAGTTGCTACTGTGTGTAGGGTTAAAGTTACTACGTCGATCATATTATTATATCTTTGTGAAGTTATATAGGCTTTATCACACCGTATGTTTCAAACTCATAAGTTACTACAGAGGACGGATCCCTCCACACAACTGAGGAAGTTAAGAACGTTGTTTAGTTTGCTGCCCCAGTCCCGATTGTGCGGGTAAGTTGTACTGTACACGACGGGTATCTAAAGATATGACGCCAGTACGAACGCGATCTTTGCGTCTTCTTTTATAATGCGTACAACGAAGGACTGGAATAAGATGCCCATGTCAACAATGTTAATGTTTTCAAGCCAAGAGTAACAAGCAACTCATTGCTGTTTACCATCAGGCGATTGCCGTCAAGCATTAATTTATTTAATGTAAATAAACGAAAGCAAAGCGAGGTTGGCTGTTACTAACGATCATTTTACTAAGAACTCAGAAGTAAAATAGTTAAACCCACATGTCATTCATGTCATTTTGCTTAATTATGTGTATTAATGAATAAAATTGCGAAATTTTCGCTTATAAATTGATGGCTCTCCATCTCCATTGTAACTCTTTACACTACACTTCAAAAAAGTAATGTAGCTTAAGACAATTTTAATCAAGTGTTTTAAATACAAAGGAACACAAAAAACGGTCAAATGCGTGCGAGGCCATGCGGAATGTAGAGAGAGAATGGAGAACGCAAGTGAATGACGTAACAACTCCTTAACCTGTGGAGCCAATCTACTGGATATACATAGTTTCACTTTTAAGAGTTACTGTCATGATTTCTTTACCTCTAGATCGAATCATTTAGACTGTAGGCTGGGGTACATTTATATGTTGGGTTATTCCTAATAACAACTATCACTTTAATCTAAAAATTTCGTAAACTTCTATGACATACATATATGATATAGATTTTGAAAGACCGTAGAGAAGAACAGACAGGCAGATATGGCGAAACTTGGTTTCGAAATTTTTGGGAGCTGTAAAAAGAGCTCTCATTCACGGCCTGTGTTGCACTGGCAATTTCCCCGGTGCGGCCTGTGTTAGGCGACGGTGTTCACCTATTATCAGTTCTTAGCATTTTGTCTTCTTATTCGTATTGTCCCAGTGGGGTTGAAGTTACCATAATTCGAAAGAAGGAGCTTTTTCTACAGATTGCTTAAATACCTCAGCAAGGTATCGAATGATTCATTGGCCTAATGTCATGTGTGTTCGAGTAAGGACATTATATTATGCTCCTAACCTACATATGTATGAATATTAAATTGATACTAGCTGACCCGGCAAACACTGTTTTGCCTTTGATTGCTAAAATATTAAAAATACGGATTGGTGGTAGAAACATTAATTTTTTTAATGCCACATTATAAAAAATAAAAATATTGACCAAAAATAAAAATAAAATGTTAGGGGTGTACAACCTTTATCACTTCGAGGTATGAAAAATAGATTGTAGCCGATTCCCAGACCTACTGAATATGCAAATAAATTTTTATAAAAATCGGTCAAGCCTTTTCTGAGGAGTATGGTAACTAACATTGTGACACGAGAATTTTATATACATATATGATTATGCTATGTTATGGGTACTCTCTAAATAACATATATTAATAATAATAAATATAAATATCTTTAGACAACTCACACACGGCCGTCTGACCCCAAACTAAGCGTTAGCTTGTACTATATTATATCGCGAGCATCCTTAACACAGCACATTGGACGCAGTCCACGATGAATCGAATTTCAAATCATACATACATATTAATATTGATACAATGTCACTGCTCATGCAAGTACCGTTGAGTAGCGGCTGAACTATAAAATATTTGCTAAACATGAAAATGTCATCGAGAGCATGCTAATTTTATTTATGAATAGGTTTTTACCACAGATATGTCGACGTGGAACGGTACGAAATATTAAAAATGTAGGTATTTATTTTCTATGACTTGTTAAATACTTTTTTTTACTATATAAATTTTCATACCGTATTTCGACCCCTTCAAGCCTTTTCCCAAATAAAAAAGTAAGAAAAACATTTATTCCAGGGAACTTCATCCATAAACATCTATACAATTTAGAACTACATATAAGACTACATTTGCGTGCTACTAAGCCTATTTGTTTGTATATTGTGTTTAGTAGCCTATTTGTTTGTACATTGTGTTTAGTGGCCTATTTTTTTCTAAGATGTCTTTTTCATTACAATCGATTTAGTCATGAAATGTACTAGACAGACAGAGATGGTCTTTCGCAATTATTATATTAGTAGAGATTTTTTGGAAAAGTTTATAGTGCGGTGGCATGCGTTAATCTATAGTGATCAACCAAATTAAGCAAGATTTGAGTTCCTCAATTATGAGGAGAGCACTTAGTCAGTACGTCACATTACAACAGTTGGTCTAGTGGTTAGTGAACCTGACTACTACACCGGAGGTTGTGGGTTCGATTCCCACCCAGGTCAAACTTTTCT
>DWJZ01001202.1:0-24775 GCA_018249125.1 Asbolis capucinus | reverse complement strand
TTTTAGCATTAAGTCGCCCTTTTGTATCCGGTATAATTGATTATACGGTGCAATAAACTATAAATAAATAAATAAATGAGCTTTACCATCGAAGGCTACATCGCCGCCATGGTACAATCCCACCATTATTATATACATACGTAAAAAAAATAAGCCAATCCAGATGTTAGAAATTTATAAAGAATCACGAAGGGCTCCGATGAGCCTTAACGATTGCTACCTAATAATGATAAGAACCCAAACCGCCTGGCTTTGCGCGCCTTTTGAAGCCCGGAGGCGGTCAAGAATTTTTGTCCTATTTACGTTGATGACTTAGGATCGACGCAAGTCGCCGGGCTATGAACACTTCATCTTCAGCTTTATCTATTTACTAGAAATTGCCTTCAACTCATTGGCATACCAAAACAGCGCACGATTCTTCCCTCGTAGCTTAGTAAGCCTGGGGCCTCTTTCACCATATTAGTCCAATGCAGGTGCAAATCCAAAGATGACGAACAAATTATTGCAAATTAGTCCATCATACCTTTTTCGCAGGGAGAGGAGTCACCTCATCCTTGTGACCCTTTCGTTTGAGCAACTGATCGAAACCACTGGAAAGAGACCGCTTTGCTTTCATGAATATGGTACTGCCACCTAGGTATTGGTTCAGGAACTCTGACCTGGAACATAATAGGAGATGTCTCATGAGATTCTATTGGTATCAAAGTGATTCGTGTCGTGGTTGTTTTTTGTTTAAGCAACTCCTCAACATTGGTGAAACATTGTCCCAGGTGACATTTTGGATTTGAAAAAAGAATTTATTTCAAAAATTGAGCGGTAATTGCTTTTCTTTCCCATATTTCTTTAATCTCTACGGTTTCTAGAAGGAATTATCAAAAAAGGCGCTGTTGCGTTTTAAACTAAGCCCAGAATTTGTTTAAACTTCGTCTGAGTAGCAGATTATAACCCTAAGTGGAGGATGCCGGCGTAGATGACGAGTTTACTTCAGCAAGTCAACAAAGTGTAAAGCCTTGTTCTATTCGATAAATGAATTAATTCTTAATGAAGCAAATATTTTATCATAATTCGGGATGACTTTTACTAACCGATTTTCAGCTGTATCGTGGACGTGTCGTTGTTGCTTCGCTTCACAATGAGTGCGCAAAAGCATCATCAGGAAGGCATTGTGTTCGCTAACCTGCAACAGGTCCTTACGATAATGTGGGAAACCGAATCAGGAGGCATACAATTTTACACGTCACACTCTTAGTGGTAGTTTTACCTCATACATGTGATTTGTGCCTCCCTGATACTTGGTAATAATAAGATCCTGTTCATCATCAGGCAACTGCTCGATGCGACGGAGAATAAAGGCGTGTGTTTTCTTTTCGTTCATACCTGGTGGAGAAAATTAGATTCATTATGCCACGGACTGGGTACAACTTCAATCTCAGGGTTATTTTGAGGGGATTTTAACACAATATGGGATTTGGAGTAAAGTGAAGCTTACCATCGATATCGTGACACAATCTATGGTACCACAGCATGGGACAATGCTCGCAGCTCATATTGGGTGACTTCTCGCGTGACTTTTTGAGGAATTCCGCGTGTGCCAGGAACGCTTGTTTTATAGCTGGAAAGATTAAAATTTTAGTTAATACTATTTTTCCGAAACACTTACTGCCTACGAAAGCATTGCTATACAACGTCGTAGTTAAAATTAATAGTCTAGTTAATAATCTTACAAAACCAGATGAACCAGAACATAGATATCGTCACCGTCCCCTATATATTTCAAAAATACCAAAAGCTGGGTTAATTCCTTGGTAGCCATTGCTAAAATATGGAGACTTTCCAGAAGCAGATTTATTTTCGGTTCTCACTACAATTGTGTCGCCAATGTCTTTGAGGCGATCGTGAGTACTTACCATATGCTCATCTGACGGCTTAAAATATTTATTTAGATAAAGAACTTACCATTGACAACCTCAGTAGCGACCTCATCACTCTCACATTTGAACACGTAGCAAGCACACGTGTCGTTGGTCTCCCGGCAGACGAAACCGAAGTGCTCCTTACTGCCTCTACCGAGCACGCAACTAGCCACGTCTTTGAATGCACGATGCAGCAAGATTTGCTTGCGGTCTGGACTTATCAACCGAAGCTCTGAACGACCCACCTAGAGTTACAAAAATTTATAAAATGTCATAAGGGTAATGTAAATACCTACATGAAATAAATGTTTTGACTTTAAGTTTGGATATGAAATAATGCATATATTTGTGTTGCAAAAATATTTGTTATAATTTAATACCAACACGAATTTAATGTCACAATATATTACTTTAAATTTGAAAATTTCATTTGCCATTAATAGATAGGCCAATGGAAAATTTTCTGCCCTCTTTCATTGAGACTGCTTGCGGAACGCAATTTAAACAAATATAAAGTAAACAACCTATTAAAATTTGCTTACCTGGAAAAGCATAGTCCTATTCTGTTCTCCAACCACTTGAGCAATAGGCGTTTTCAAATTAAGCGTTCCTATAGATGCGGATCTGTCTCTCAGAAAAGCTTTATTATCCCCTAAGCCTTTTTTCATATCACTACCAAATGTGTTTCCTGAAACCGTTATAGGTTTCCTTGCTATTTCGCCAAACTTAATGTCTTCGTGTTTTTCTTTAGCTAACTCTTCTTTTAGAGCTTGGTTAATATTCACAACAGGATCTTTTTTCTGTTCTTCTTTAATAGGGACATTTAACAAAGGATCTTCATTAATAGCTTCGACGTGATTATTACCCTTTATACCGATAAAAGGATTATTTTCTTTAACTGGAACATTATTTTCTTTTTTTGGGGCACTAAAATTAGTTTGACAAAATTGGGTAATAGATGAAGCAGTTTCTGATATTTTTGAGTTTACATCATCAACTTTTTCTTCCTTGTCATCAATTTTTTCTTCCTTGACGGTTCCTAGATTATTCTTAGTTGGTACATTTAGGACTAATACGGAAGGTTCCAAAGGCACTTGGTTTGGTTTTTTTATTGTTGTATTTCGTTCTATTCTTTCTTTAGTAAACATATCAAATTCCTTGTCCACCTCATTAGGAGGTGATTTTTGTCTGACATTTTCAACACTTTTCCAAGTATTTATTTTATCTGGTTCTAAGGGTGTTGTATTAGATGGGCTTGAAGGTTGGTTATTAAAAGAAAACGTAGGATTATCATTATCAGGTTTCGAGGTGCTTAGGTTTTCTGTTGAATTGTTGGTGCTGTCCAATGAAGTCTGGAAAGGTTTAAAGAATGCTAAAAAGTACTGTAGAGTTATCAGTAGAAATATGCTTTTCAATATAATTTTATATAAATTATCTTATATTTTCCTTGATCTCTTTATAATTTTACCAATTTTATTACGGTGTATAGAAAAAATATAGATGTAAGATTGGCACAAACCCCAGTGGACGACAACAAGCTGTGACGGCGGTGGTTCTTGATCTTCTCAGCCTCATGCTGTGCGAACTTGTGAAGAGCATCGTCGATAAGCGTTTCAGGTACTTTCCGTTGTGACAATCGAACTTTGCCGATGTACAATACCTGAAATAACACACAGTATTAAAAACGAATGTATAATTATGTTAAAAATTATTCACCAATCTTGCAACAAATATTGACAAGATGACGAGGGAACTCATTTTGAAAGATTGCACACAGCATATTTTTTAAAGATATTTTACAATTATATGTGTTTTAGTATATAGAGTCTTAAAGACTATTTACTAAAACACTGAAACCTCGGCCATGATTATTGAAAATAATCTTGAAAAACAAATGATATTAGGGTTGTCAAAATTCTGACATAGTGAAGAACATAACTTTTCATATTTTTAGAAGGATGTATATTAGATTATTTGTTTGTTTCGTGTCAATTCTTGCAAACTGAATCCGGTCCATTTTCTCTTACACTACGGAGCTGGAAGTTTGCATAAAATTTTCAACCTGATGACCTGCATGACCTGATACGTTCAGGATTGGCTCCAAACAACTCCTCAACGGTTAACAATACAATTATAAAATTTTGTATGCTTTTTTGGATTAGGGATCTATAATTAAAGCTTGTGTTTACTTATCCTTGTTAACATTATTTCTACAAATACCTTGACAATTCAATTCAGGTATCTATATGCATTTTTGTTATAGACAATTATATACAAATCACTCTCAAGACTTAAATTGTACTACGTCTAAACAAAAATATCTTTATCAGTAAGTGGTAGCCCTAGGCATAATCGTATGTTTTAGACAGGTGTTAAAAGAAACTTACTTCGAAAAAATGTGAATCAGATGGTGACAGGTCAGCGCAGAGTGACGTGAGAGCAGAAGCATTGCTGATGCTTCTGACTAGAGGTGGAACTGATTCTGTAGTCCTGAAATAAGCATACAATTATCACAGAACAAAGTAGCGGAGCTCCCCAGAACATAGATACGATCCAGGTATCGCATCAAGCATCGGCAAGCATCACGCAGGTGTGAGGGCACCGAATTAATTTAAGGTAAGCATTAATGGGACAGTTGGTTCGTTCTGATTTCTTCATCTGTTGTTTCTGATTATGGATGTCATTTGTAACGTGCTTTTTCAAAGTTACGTGCGGTTGAGAAGTTCATTATCAATTGCTATGGTGAACAAAAACCTCGTGAGGAAACCAGCACTCCGGAGAGTCCTTCATAAAGTTCTCAAAGGTGTGAAATCCATCAATCTGCACTTGGCCTATGAGATGGACTATAGCCTATACCCTTCACAATAGGAGTGGAGATCCGAGCCCAGTAGTGGGAGAATTACGACTTACAATGATGATAATATTTGTGTTATATGTATCCCTCGTAAATTATATTTTCACGTCACCCATGCATACCCAATTCGCCGACCAGGAAGAACCCACTGTACTATACGTGGTCATGATTAAAAATCTGTACAGCAGGAACATGACCGACATGACCGACGCATTGATAGCCATGAAAGGAGGAGGTTTTCCCTGTATGTCTAATGAGACAAATTAACAATATAAATTCGCATAAAATTTAATATTACGGTGCACGACAATCGGGACCATAGAACAGTACGAAGATTCAAAAACGTCTTGCTAATTTTTGAATTTGTAATATTCATATCGTATGAAAATAAAGGAAATATGGATGTTTTTTTTCTTCAGCCCACAATAAAATGGTCAATTTCGGTTCCTTACAAGCTAGCATTGCTGTTCCCGGCAAGAGATATAGCAGGGTTATTCCACGGCAAGTGCTCGGAGCCGTTCTGTTGCTGGAAGCCGATGTTTCTGGTGACGGAGCCGTTGGTGAGGGACGTAGTGGAGCCTTTGGGGCTCGAGGCCCCGGACGACGGGTCCCGCATCTGGCTAAAGAGATCCGTCACCTGGAAAAAAAGATTCAGTTTTGTAGGCTTTCCGTATTGGGTGGACTTGACCTGGATGGGTTTGAATTATCCCTACATTATCAGGAAATCTGTAAGTGGTGGCTCTCTTTCTACAAAGAAGATATTTGGGAGGAACTATGAGGAAGGGCGTTTAATAGGTACGTAATAGGAAACGATGACAATATGACGTATCCCGGATAATTTAGAAACACTGATAGTGGCCGGCAAAGTGGAGGGAATGAGAAATAGGGGGAGGACACCGACTCGTTGGATTTACTATCAAACAAATTTCCAAATCCACCATGCACACATCCATGCAATTTGCTTAAGGTACAGGTACCTCATAAGGTACAGGTGCTCATAATGACCGCGACCCTCAGCCATGAGAAACCGAATCAGAAGAAGAATAGAACAGAAAACGATGGTTTTTAAGTTGAGCACCCTTTTCACTGGTGAAATGGCTGATCCGATTTGAATGCGTATTGTGCGGAACTTAGATTAATATGTCAAGTGTTTTTAGGTATTAGTTTACAAATAAAATAGAATAGCCCATTCTTAACTATAAAGCAGCGAAGCGAAAGTAATCGCTCGTTACAAACCTCATGAACCGATAACAAATATTTATCTGTCACTTCAACTATATGTATATATATATATGCAGTTAATTTGTATTTTGTTACTTCCAACATGTTGCCTTTACTAGTTAACCCTACTAATATTGTAAATGCGAGAGTTTGTCAGGATGAATGGATGTTTGTTACTCCTTCACGCTAAGAATACTAAACGGATCTGAATAAAATTTGTCACAGAGATACATACTAGTCTTAAAAACACATAGGCTACGTTTTATCAATGTACCTACAACGCGGGCGAGACCGCGGACAGAAACTAGTAAAGTTATAATTTTGCGATTAACTACATTTGTTACACTTGTATCAATAAAACAAATATTACAGTAAACACAATAACCAAAACAATTTCAGACAAATAAAACTATATACAAATCATGTTGATGACGTGAGCAACCTATAGGGCGGTATAAAACATCGATAACAAATGATCGAGCAACAAGCAACAGCGGGTTCGAATAGATGAGCAAAGCCTCCGTGTTTCGGAAAAATCGGTTGCCACCAAAAAGTGTTTTCTACTCGTTAATCATTGCTACGATTCCAATGTATATAATGGCAAAAGATTTTCTTAAATCGATTCATTACTTTTTGAATGTATCCGTTACAAACATAACTTTTAAAATATCAGCACAAAAAACGTCATTGGTTTCAAAAATAGAATATTTTTGCAAAGATCCCGACATCAGCTGGTAATAAAGCCGTGACTATAACATTATATGCACAATAGAAAATAATTTATTCACTTTACGCCCTTGATCTTCAATGCATCCTGAGATCTTGACGCAAGACACGCGTCATCAAGGCGGTAAGCACCATTAGAGATGTCCATTAATCTATTGATTAGAGGCGTCCGGAGAATATGTTTTCGGATACGATACGAATATTCGAAGTGATGTGTGTAATCTCCATAAAGTTCATAAAGGTTTATGAAGTATTAAATTAAATACAATCCATTTATTTTTTGTAATATTTTTGCAATATATACAAAGCGATGTTTTAACATAGTAGTTCTGTTATCTTAACCCGTACGTACGGGTTTGCAAATTTATAATAAAACCCAAAATGCACTTTTATGTACATTAAATATTTTTTTGAAAATTTTGATCAGAGGGCACTCTAATATCGACATAGAGCTTGAAAATATTTTTTTGTCTGTCTGTCTGAACGAGCATAACATGAGTACCGGCGGACGGATGTCGATAAAACTTTGTCAAGTAATTACTTATTTAGCCTGTTAACATTTAGGTTACTTTTTATTCCGAATAATTCCCGGGTTTCCTTGGGATGGGGAAAAAAATTGTATAGAAACTTTCGTAAGTATCAACCGATTTGCTTGAAATTTACACCAAATTTTCTCGGTTATATTAATGAAGTTAATTGTGGGGTGTGTAAAATGAAAACAAACAACTACTAAAAAAAATATCCGCACAAAATGATTTCTATAACCTGATGATTTTTTATAATTTACTGCCAATAAACCATATGGGCCCTCTGATAGCCAGGCGTAGAGTAGTATTATTGCAGGCTTAGGTACTACCTTAAATTATATATCACCATACCAGTAACACTACGCCGGGAGATGGCGCTATATCGCATATTGTTGGAAAC
This sequence comes from Asbolis capucinus, assembly GCA_018249125.1. Lineage (NCBI taxonomy): Eukaryota > Metazoa > Arthropoda > Insecta > Lepidoptera > Hesperiidae > Asbolis > Asbolis capucinus. The sequence goes on along the minus strand of DWJZ01001202.1, from coordinate 17,134 downwards.
TACCAAAAAAAGCTTGAATTGATTTCGTGGTAAATAATAAAGCCTTTTCATATTTCGGATACGGACACGTATAACCGATATAACGAGTTATATAACATTCCTAATATTGACGCAAAATGTACTCGCATATTATTTGAGCAATTTGGTTTGTCATATTATGTTATCGTGCGCTGTAAATAAATAAACACTCACAACTTTAATTTTATGATCAATACAGTGTTTATTTATTTACAACTTATGATAACATTATCATTGCCCCCAGTACTGAGCACAGGTCTCTCTCCATAACTCAAGAAACATGGATACTCCGCCATGCTGCTCCAATAAGGATTGGTGGAAGAGAAAGTGACCATGCCAAGTGCCGAAAGTTTTTATGCCTCCTGAAAGCCTCCGACATGGCTTACCGATTAACATATGACGATCAAATTACTTGGCTTCCTGTATGGCGCTTACCACTACTTACTTAACCATACTACTAACCAGCAACTACATTACACATTTAAATGCCATCTCTTAGTGATATATGATTATAATAAAATATAACGAAACGCGCTGCCGCCCAAAGCAGTCGTAAACCAGCTTCGAGAAATATATGCAAGAGTTAAGAAGACAAAAAAAGAAGGACGCAGTACCTGACCTCAACATCCAGTGACCCGAGACACACCAAAATTGCTCCAGGACGATATGTTGAATAAGAAAGAGAATTAAAAAAGAAGAATCCCGAGCCTCTACACTGCTTTCAAAACATGGGATTACATAAACAAATAACATTTGCATTACACTACACAAATATGTTAATTTTCAGCCACAACACTTATTCATGATGGTTAAATTATGTACACGAACTATCTTCAATAAGTTATTGGTGGGAATTAATAATACGTAGGGTTGTCAAACTTGTCAAAATTATATTTTTAAATTTATGTGAAAACGTGTACTCACGATTTGTATATTGCAACGAAATATACATTTAGGGTCCTGGATATCGATAATTAACGCTTACAGCTATATTATACATCTAATTGATATAATTTTGAACACATGAACTAAACCGGATGACAGCACAATAAGTTATTCTAAATCTGGTTACAAGCTTTTTGATTTTTTACCTGTTCAACATTTTTTGCAAACAAATTATGGCTTTTGAGCGTATTAGCACATATATATCTAATAATTTATTGCTTCTGTCCTCTTCATGCAAGGCCAATATATTTAACACATGACTACAATTATTACTGCGAATTCAAAATTGTTAAATAATATCATTCCGAACTATATAACAATTACAAATTTTCAACGTAAACATCTAACAAATTCATCGTTATTTGTTATATTAGGTAAAAATTTACTTTGTTCTATTAGTACTAAATACATTTATTTTTCCATGACCCAATAAACTTTGCTTAGGAACAATGATTATAAAAACACCTTTTCCATCCACTCCATAGAATATAGGGCACCGCTTGTGTTTTTTCATTTAAAAAATAAATAATATTTCAAAATACAAAATATTCTAGGACCAAACCCACAAAATCTATTATCATACCAATTTGTCATAGATGTACTATGTACCTTATTTTGAACTATTTGAATATATACTCATATACATATATATATATGTTTTTTGTTATGTATGCGATTGCTGACAACCCTAAACAATTATTCTAGAAACCATCTGCACGACCATCTGTTTTGTATTGTTTACGCAGTCGAGAGAATGAAACTAGAGATTACACATAATTTTATCCTCACCCTTTCATTTAATATGTACGTCTACACACTTTGTAATTTGAAAATAAAGTAAACATTTTTGAATTTTTTTGCTCCAAATTACGTATGTAATACACATTAGAATCATAATATTGCTATTATTGCTGATCGTTTGTTGGTTGCTCGCTGTTTGCAACTTTTAGCGAATAGGGCTCCCAGTCATCCGATGGTGAGAGGTCATTGTACCATGGATATTAGCAATACCACGCTAGGGTCCCAGTAACGTAGTAGTAGTATTAAAGTAGGTTTCCAGGCGGTAAGAAAAAAAGAGAAGAGAAGTAATAAATCTCCGATGCAATCGGGGCCAACTCTAACGAACCAACAAGAGGTTCCAGGACTGGTAACAGGTGGAAAATGGAAAGAAAGATGACAAAACAAGGATCAAGAAGAAGAGATACGTCTCTACTCGACATTGCGACTGAAACAAGTACCAGGAAGACGAGGCACCACACAATCTTTCTGTGTTCCGTTCATCAGCTGGAAGTCTGAAATCTTAATATTTTTCATACCCATTAATACACCAATGCCAGTGGTATCAGTGATAGATATACACGGACGGCATTTCCTATCACGTGGTCATCTGATGCTACCATAAAAAAGCATGCAAAACAGGTGTATGGCTCTTAATAAAAACGATTTTTAATTATCATTAAGAATCATTATTTTCCTCATTTAGCTCCGAGCTCGCTCGAACATTATGGAATTCTACCGTTGGAGTGCTATTTATATTAATATACCAAAGTCACGCAGACGATCTTTGTTTATTAGCCAAAAGCCCAGACTGAGGTAAATGACTTTAAGGTGTATAACCTTTTCTTAACATTAAAAGTGCGTGAGTACCTCTGACCTTTTATTAATTTTAAAAATGCGTAAGTACCTCTGTCTGTTACCTTTTGACGCCTTAACTACTGAACCGATTTTGATGAAACTTGGTACAGAGGAAAAATAGAACTTGATGATGGAGATGGCTACTTTTTTCGTGAAAATAGGTTTGAAATAGCGGATGAAAGTTTTTATTGGAGATATTAGCTTAACACTGTATATTAATGCACTAGGTGTTGACTGTGGGAGTTACGGGAAGTGAAGAAGAAGGTAAAAAGGGCTAGTACCACACCGATGTAGTCGCGGTAGTACACAGTACATAATATTTGATTTGAATTCATTGATGGCGCATTACTGAGTACAGGCCTCTCATCCTGAAGCCTAGAGCATACTCCACCACGCTGCCCCAATGTGGGTCAATGAAGGGGTTAACAGCCAAACCAAAGTCGGAGGCCTTCCTGTCTTAAAACTTCCACTAATCATTTGCACTAAAATAGAGACGGTGTGCTCTTGTTATAAGGAGATATATAACAATAAATATTTGGGCAATTATTGGGTTAAATCCGGTACGAACGACGCGCTTTGTCTCGTCTTTTAATCCCCGTACCGCGAAGGATTGCAATAAGTTGCCGTCGGTGTTCCCGTTCGATTACAATGTAAATGTCCTCAAGTTCAGAATGAAAACACTTCTACTAAGTTAGTGCGCTTTACCATCAAAGACTTCATCGCCACTTACCATCAGGTGGGATAGTCTTCAAGCAGTAACTTATCTAAGGTAAAAAAATCCAATGTCATAACATTGGGTCCACATACTATATAAAAATCCGGCCAAGTGCATGTCAGGGTGAGTGTAGGTTGTCTTAATTACCTACTCGTTAATCTATTGAGCCTACCTATAGTATAGTTTCACATTTTATTCCATTTTATTAGCTTTTTACCGCCTTTACGTTCGCGTGGGAGTCACACTGCTCTTCCTATCCCACTTCTAACCCCACTCTTCAATCTCTCCGCTTTACTCCCACAGGCAACACCACATTTGATATATGAAGTGTCATACTTATATCTGCGATACAAAAGGATATTCATCTCCTTTTCAAACACCCCCTCCAGGCTTTCTTGCCACAAACAATAGCCTATTTTCTCTTAAGATCCTCGCATATTTTAGCGCTGTACCAATTTTCATTGAAATTACTTCTGTAATTAAAGCTTGAAAGGTAACGGATACACAAACAAACAGAATTATTTTTGTATTTATAATATTAGTAAGAATGATCGTCTGCACGTCGCTTTAGTATAGCGAAACGAGCTTCTTGTCAATCCTACAAGATAGAATTGAAAAAAGAAAGACTTGAGAAAATAACACCTCTACTTGTTTACCCCACAGTGTAGCAGGTACTCTAAAAAGCCATTTGCTATTTAATTTCGTTGCAATCATTAAAAATTATTCAGATTTACACAACGTTTATTTTACTTGTGGCGACATCGCACATCACGTCACATGATCACTTCACGACAAAACCTGAATTGCGCTATCGGAGTTTTCTGAATTGTTAGCATATAAACAAGTTCCGACTAACAACTGTTGGAGCTCGGGCGCTCCCCAGACATCACACCTCACCTGGCGGGAGATCTCCCCTTTGATAAATACTTATTTATTTATTCATATTTATGGCATCTCTTAATAGAAGATACAAAGAGCAAGACTTAATACCTAATGGCATTGTTCACCTGTCAACCCTAGATGGATGCAGAGAAAGCTGGTGGTAGGTGTTTTACTTTACCAATCTTAAATAAATATTAATATAAAATTTATATTGAAATGAAACATAAATAAACACCGCATATATATATAATAAATATATATATATACAATATATACATCTATTTATTTAACAAATACAATTTTAACTTTTGTTTATCTGCATAATCTTATTCTGAAAACAAGTTCTCATATATTAGCGGATGGAAGTAAACACACAAAAATACGCACCCAAAAATAAACAAAAAACGAAACGTCGTACAAACAAATATATACAGAGTACACGCAAACTCACACACAACAACACAAAACGTCTTAAAGCAAGTGTTGCGACTCCCGTGATAGCATTATTACTGTTAACTATGATTACTGTTATAGTTGACTAACTTTTTTCCGTGACGCTGTCCATGTGGTACCAGCCCGTCTTCAACCACCTATGTGCTTTCTCAAGTTTTATTATATGTCTGTACCAATTTTCATCAAAATCTGTTCAGTAGTTTAAGCATAAAAAGGTAACAAACAGACAAGAGTTACTTTCTTATTAATAATACACTAGAAATTGCCCACGCTTCGCTTCGGAAGAAGAGTTGTCCAGTGGTTTCAGAGGTACCATACTAATTTTAACCTATTATCCCACGGAAACAAAATGGTTTTCTGGGATAAAAAGTATCCTATAAACATTATCCTTATATAAGTAACAAACGTGCAAAATTTCATCTAAATTCTTCCATTGGTTGGGTTGCCATACTTCTAAATCTAAATCTTTAACCTGTTATTCTGTGGCAACTAAGCCATTTTCTAGGATAAAACATATCCTATAACCATTCTCGGCTTTTCAACTACGACTATGCCAAGTTTCATCTAAATCTGTCCAGTAGTTTTTGCATGAAGCTCAAACAGACAGACAGACAATAAATCCAAAAAAAACTATTATGTCTCTATATCGATTACAAAGCCTCCCTGCATCAAAATTTTCCAAAAATAGTTAATGTACGAGAATTGACCTTGTTACAGTTTTAAGATTAACATAGATTATCAATACATCTTAATACTCATAATTGAAACTTTGGAATCGAACACAAACCGCGCGTGTGACTATAAAATTCAAACCACTAAACCAACAGGTGAATCATCTCGTTAAAAGAAAATCTTCACAGATAACCTTGTCCAGTTAACTTTGAACCATCAACTAGCTATGCTAATGACAATCAGTAATCAATTGGTTCTATTAGTTCAAGGCCAAACGATTCAATTGAAAAGTTTCGTCACATTGTACGTACGTACCTAACTGATAGTTGTGCGGTCACAAGATTTCCCTCTCTTCTTTCCCCGTCCTTTAGTCAAACTTCCATTCTTCTTCTGTCTCCTATCTTAAAAGTTATTAGGTGCCTAAGGTTCGTTAGTGTTATTAGCTGTATCAGCTAAGTTCTGCTCCCTTTCTTTCTTTCTCCTTCCCGAGTGTGAGTCTATTACTTCAGGCAAAGCTGGTGTTGTTAATGTCCATGAGCGGTGTAGACTTACCATCAGGTGAGCCGTCTGCTTGTTTGTTTGCTTATCACATAAAAAAAGTTATAAATACTAACCTATACGTACACATAAATATATACATAGTTAACATATTAACATACAAGATCTTGATGTATTTCACCGCACGCCTGTCTTATGCCTGGTTTCTGCAATGCAGCAATAAATATCCATATTTATTTTTCTAGTAAAATCCAAATATTTAAAAAATATGTAAAAACAGTCATCCAACAACTTTATTATCAAATATATGTAAAAGAAAGTATTTAGTACAATAAGATTCTGGTGTTAGCTTAAATAAGTATTTCAACTAAAGCAATTCAATTTCAAATGAGGTTAAAACGGGTTAATTCCATCTGGATGCCAAATTTTGGTTAAACAATACGGCCAACAGTTAAAGGATGCGGCACTCAGTTAAGCATCAGTATACCGAATTAAAAACACGGCACTCTATTGAACTGTACGGCAACCAATTAAATGACAGGGCACCTAGTTTTAAAACACGAAACCCAATAAAAAAACACACCACGCTGTTAAACTACACGACACAAAGCTAAAAAACACGGCAACCAGTTAAAAAACAAGACGCCCAGTAATACACGGCACCCAGTTTAATAACACAGTACTACAGCAATTAAATGACATGACACCTAATTAAGTGACACGGCACCCAATTAAATGACACGGCACCCAATTAAGTGTCACGGAACCAAATTAAGTGTCACGGCACCCAATTAAGAGACGCGGCACCCAATTAAGTGACACGGCACCTTATTAAACGACACGGCACCCAATTAAGAGACATGGCACCCAATTTTATGACACGGAACCCAATTAAATAACACGGCACCCAATCTTACCAGTCCTTTAACGTTAATCATGGAAGTGTCCGAATGGGACGCAAAAAGCGGCCGTTGCGGATGCATTTTGATATCTGGTGAGAATAACATAATATTTAAAACGGTTTTGAAACAGAAGGTTTGATTCCCGCGGCATGATACGAGTATATCTTACAGATGAAACTCTGTTCTCTGGTTATGCATGTCGTGATGTTCTTACAATCCGCGAGGCACAAAATCCTAAAGGATTGTGAGCGTTATAACCATATGAGTGTTTATAATAATACTACGGTCCGCCCGCGGCTTCGCCCGTGTCGTAATAAGGTTGATAAAAAGTAGACTATGTCAGTCCTCAGACTGTCAACTATCTCCTCATAAAAACACATTAATCCATCGCTCCGTTTCGATGTGAAAGACAGACAAACATACTAGCACACAAACACACATTTTCATATTTATAACATTAGTGTGGGTTTAGGACGTTTTTCACCCGTAGCCCCGAGGGTTGTATCCATGGTAAATGAACAGCCGAATAGGAGATTATGCGCGGTAGGAAAGTTGGTAAGAAAGTTTAACAAAATCTTAAGCATTCAGTAAATTACTAGTAATATCAAAATTAAAAGATTTTCGAAAATTAACGAGCATATTTATCGAATTGTAACTAAGAACATTCTCGATTGAACTAACTTTCAAACAAACTAGGTCAAAATCATTTCATCCGTTTAGGCGCTCCGATGCCACATATAAACAACAAACTTACAACACCGTGTATTCGTCAGAATTAAAAATTAGTTTAAAATTTAATTGAGTTTAAAAAAATGTTAGCTTCTTTATTAAATACTCAAGTTTATTTTTATACATTACTGACACAGTTAATGTAAAGCCTATATATACAAGTAATGGATAAAAATTAGAATATTTATTATATATACTTAAATTACTGTGACCTTTCAACATTTGTTTGAAGATGTCAACCTACTTAATTTTATTATAAAACAATGCAAAAAACTATATTCTATTTAACGCCAGTCAATATACCTTTATTACTTTTAATTTTTTTTATAAAATATTCATACTATGTCATTCATATAATCTATATTTAATATTATAAAGCTGGAGAGTTTGTGTCTTTGCTTGAACGAGCTAATCTCAGAAAGTAGAAGTCCGATTTGAAAAATTCTTTCAATGTTAGGTAGCCCATTTATCGAAGAAGGCTATAGGTTATACATCATCACGCGAAGACCAATAGGAGCGGAGCAACAATGAAGAATGTTTCAAAATCGGGGGATCTTTTTCCTATTGAGAATTTCCGCTGCATGTGCTACGTAAACGGTTAAAGTTTCGCAAAAAACATGTATAACAGACACGAAGTCGCGGGTTAAAGTTAACCCAAAGTAACTATTGCACGCGGACGAAGTCGCGGGCGGAAGCTAGTATAACCACTAGTAAACTTTGCGTAACTTTCTAGAGTCCGTTCAGACAAACCGGCTAGAAGAGAAGAATATATTTTTATCAAGTTAAAAAACGTATTGAAAATTTGTAGTAGCGTTCTTCGTTCCTCAGATCAAGTAGAAAAACCCTACACCGACAACCCTACTTCACAGAACTTTAAAAGGCGCCGTCCAAAATTATTTTATCATTGTGGCTCATAAACAAAGGATGACAAAACTGACTAATTGAATACGTAAACATATCCAAGGTCTAAGCGTCTAGTCGGACAGAAATGGAACGACAAAGTCTAATCAAATCTGTATATATGTAGCCTTCCTTTGTGTTTACGTAATATATATATATATATATATATATATAGTCGTGTATATGTAGTTTATCTCTACCTGTCACATATCAATTTCTCTACCCTAAAGTAGTCTGGAGGAGATAGCTGCTTAGCGATAAGACCGCATTTTGTGTAACTAAAATATTTTCGATATAAGTTTTGTATTAGTTCCCTATGAGCACAATACAAGTATTTGTCGTTGTGATATCGTATCAACATATCATTTTAGTACTTTAAAAAAGAGACTTAAAATTATATTGACAAGTCATAAAATGTAAACATCATCAAACATTTCGAAGTCAGTTAAGTATGCATTATTAAGGATAACAAAGAAGCTACTTGGTTGTCAGATCTCGCTCAAACGACAAGCTTTCGAATAATAAAAATTTTATCAAAATTTCATTTATATCTCGGCCAAAATTAGAAAAGAATTTTTGCATATAAACTTTAAATGTTTGTATGGTAATTTTACATACAAACTTGACAAGTTCTTATGGTAGTTTTACATACAAACTTGACAAGTTCTCATGGTCATTTTACATACAAACTTGACAAGTTGTCATGGTAGTTTTACATACAAACTTGACAAGTTCTCATGGTAGTATTACATACAAACTTGACAAGTTCTCATGGTAGTTTTACATACAAACTTGACAAGTTCTCACGGTATTTTTACATACAAACTTGACAAGTTCTCATGGTAGTTTTACATACAAACTTGACAAGTTCTCACGGTAGTTTTACATACAAACTTGACAAGTTCTGATGGCAATTTTACGTACAAACTTGACAAGTTCTCACGGTAGTTTTACATATGTACAAACTTGACAAGTTCTCATGGTAGTTTTACATACAAACTTGACAAGTTCTCACGGTATTTTTACATACAAACTAGACAAATTGTCATGGTATTTTTACATACAAACTTGAGAAGTTCTTAAGGTATTTTTGCATTTAAACTTGCCAAGTTTGTACGGTTTTTTTACATACTTTACTTCTTGCATACATACTTACATAACTTAAGAAGTTTGTATGGTAAACATTCTCTTCAAACCGTGGTTAAGGTATAGTAAAAAGTAACGAACGCCAATTAAAAACCAATTGAATTATCAACTTTCTTTTTTGATGACGTTTGAAAAAAAAGATTAATATTTCTACTGTGGCGACATCGCAACATCACGTCACATGATGCCGTCACGACAAAAGCTGAATCACGCTATCGGAGTTTTATAAATTTTTAGCATATATACAAGTTCCGACCAACAACTGTCGGAGCTCGGCCGCTCCCCAGCTCCGCTCCATCTCGCCTAAATTTGAATTTTTTTATTAATTTCGAATACATTATTCAAAAACGGTTCGTAACGGCCCCTGTACATGAATGGACCTGTGTTACGCCGGATTCTAAGACAAGTTCGTCAGATGAATCTAGAAATAAGGCTACCTATGATATGAATTTTATACTGGATACCCTGCTCTTACACCCAAAGTCAATATTTTATTTCATCATATGAACATCGAACTCAATTAATGAAAGTCAGAAGATTACATATACAACAAACATAAATTCTTATTAAGATACCTTAAATTTTTTTACTGATAAAAATAAAAATTAAAATCCAAAATCAAACCCGGCGGTACTGCCAAAAGTCTCATCAAAAATACCCATCAAATATTGTTACAAGTTGAAATAAAGTTAATCAATAACGAATTATATAAGAAAATTATGAAGCCTTAATATAAATATCTAAAAGAAATATCTTTAGACAACACACGCGACCGTTTTACCCCAAACAAAGCGTTAGCTTGTACTATAGTGATTAGACAACTGATAAACACACACATATACACATTTAAATACATACTTATATAGATATTTACACCCAGACACACAGAAGAAACATTTCTGCTCATCACAAAAAAGTTGGACCTGGGTGAGAATCCAATCCACGACCTTCGATGTAGCAGTCAGGCTCGCTAACCACTAGACCAACCGGCCTGTCGAGCTATAAAATATTGTATTCAACCAAGAAAATACGAATTTGAAGACATAAATATAATATGAATGTGATATTGCGTAAACATTATATAACTTAATGGCAACAAGAAGGTTGTATCTTGGATTAGGAAACGAAGGTTTACGTAAATGGTAATATACAAACGAACTAAGAAACGAATCAAATATATTGAGAATTATTATATAAATGAAAGGACCAGCAAAAGCATGAAAGCAGTCCCTGCCTAGTAACCGTTTAGCTGGTAGAGGCGATACATTTGACCCCGACAAAAAATACCGCTTCATCATTGCTTTACTGTCCCACTACTGGGCTCGGCTCGCCACTCACAATGGGTACAGGCCATAGTCCTCCACGCTGGCCAAGTGCGGGGACTTCACGCACCTTTGAGAACTTTATGGAGAACTCTCAGTAGTGCACATTTCCTCACGATGTCTTCTTCACCGTAACAACTTCTGATACGCACATAACGTCGAGCATTAGAGATGTGCGTCTCAGGGTTCGATCCAAGGACCTCCCTTTCGAGACACCAACGTTCAACCCACTAGGCTATCACTGCTTTTGCCGCTTCAAAACATAAATATTATATTGCAAATGAATCCCTGAAAAGATTGTGTTACACGAGACGTCATGATTTTTTATGAACTTCACAACCCTAGGTACCCCACACAATACGGTAGAAAACTTTTATAATTAAATTAGTTCAATTCAATTATGTTTAATTTAAAAATATATATTTGAATTTAAAGAATAAAACATCTCACGGTTGCATAATTCTCATATCTAGAGTCTAGACATCTTCGCTTGGGATTCTCCCATACAATATAACAATGAAGCAAAAAAAACTATAGTCACGGTTTTACGTGTCTACGTGAAACAGTGACAAGGTCACAGAATAATTAAACCCATAATAAACTTGAGTTTTCTCTCAAAATAAATCTAACATCATAGGCGTTTCCAAATTCATCCGACAAACTTCATTTTGACTTAGAACTAAATATATAAAAAAAGTAATAAGCTAATAAATAATAGTAAATAAATATATTAGACGATTCCATTTAGGACTTATAACAAAACATATTAACATTGCAAATATTGTATTACATAAATTATAATCATGACTTTTAATTATTTTTAATGGCCATTCCGACGGCGAAACGAGTCCAAAAAACAAATATTCTTAAAATTGGTAGTCTAAACTATAAATGTACACTATTTTTACCTACACGATTTTCTACTTTGTTTTATATATAGCTATCGGATTTAACCAATAATCGTTAATATAAAAAGTACCCACCATCAGATAAGCGATATCGATATGCGTCTTGCGCCGATTCTAAGGGATCAGCAGAGTTAAGCAAAGTGGACGGTAGGAGGAGAGGTAGGATAGAAAGCTAGTGGCAAGAATTCATGAACTCTTCCATGCTTCGACGGACACGTAAAACTGTAAATTGTTTGTTATCGTAAGATTAAACCAATTTGGAGGTCTTTCAAATGGCATAAACAATTCAGCAAACAAATCTGGATTTCTGCACTAATTGGAGCAGCATGGTACATACCCTAGGCCTCCTCACTGACGAGGAGAAACACGTACTCAGCAGTGAACCGCTAATGGCTTAAAACTCGCTATGCTATTACAATAAATTATGCCTATCTTTAGTCAGTCAAGCCGTTTTGGAGATATAAGTGAAATATGGTTTGCATTCACAATTACAGCGCCTCTGGCGAGTTAAAACTGCTACTGTTAGTCAACATTTGCTGATGAAATATAGTCATGTTTAATTCGGGAAACTATTTGAAAATATATCGACGACAGAAAACGGTTTATAACACATAAGAAATACGCGCTTATACGGAAAACAATAAAGACGTAACTTTATAAGTTACTCTATAGAGTTACACCCTAATACAGAAATCAATAAAGACGTAACTATACGAGTTACTCTATAGAGTTACGCCCTAATACGAAAAACCATAAAGGTGTAACGGTTATGAATTACTCAATAGAGTTGCGCCCTAACTCTTTTCCATCGTCAATATGGCATTCTAAAAATATTCATCCTAAAAGCATAGTTGGGTAAAATCTATACACACATATCTATGCAAATTAACATATTCATGAATGACACATGACATTAACGCATGAATTCACGCAATATCAAATTATTCAAATTCACGTCCCTATAACTCCTGTCACCTCTCAAAGTCTTATTAATTATGATGAAGTTTCCACATAACTGGATAATTATTTGTAAACAAGTTAATGTGTGGAAACCATAGACATGACTACGTGGTGGAAACACAATGTAGAAAATAGTGACATAATTTTTTTTTGTTTCTGAGTACAATAATTATACTAGGTATAACTAGACTCTGCCCACGGCTTCGTTCGCATGGTGTATTGATAAAAGTTAGCATATGTTATTTAAAACCGTATTTCTATTCCTGTGCCAAATTTCATTGCGATCAACTCAGTAGTTCTTTGCGTGATAGAACTTCCATTCATCGGTCTATTCAATTCTTCGTTCATTCCGTTCATTGGTCTCACACGCATTTATCGTATCTGGTTTCAAAGGGTACAATTCCTTTACGTTTCATCCGGTGTCTGAACTTTACCAACCCACACTTGGCCGTGGTGAACTATGGACCACAGCCCTCACATTGTGATAGAATCCCGAGCCCAGCAGTGGGACAGAGTCCATTTGCGTCACATTTGTTCGATGGTATAGTTGTGTGTAGCACTCGCCACCCACAGAGTGGTAGGGTATGAGTTTGTATCGTTCACGAACAAGGAAACATTGATCTTGTCACCGATCCAAGACACACGTGTATTATTGTATAATTCGCGTGAACAGCGCTGGGCAACACTGCCAAACATTGGGATGGTGGAAAGATGGGATTTAGTCGTTTCAAGAACTACATAGCCCAATAAAAGTATCATCTATAGTAATATTGTAAAGAGTAAGCTAAACCATGGTTCATGTCGGTGATTATACCATTAGAATCCTACATTTACAATGTAAATGTCTTCAAATCAAGAGTGAATAGGCTTTTGCTGAATTAGTGCGCCTTACCAAATAGGTGCTTACCATCCGGCGGGATTATGGTCGAACACAAATTTATTGTATATAAAAAAAACATTATCCTTAAAGATAGGCAATAGAATATTTTTAATCACTTCAGAGATCTGCATGAAAACTTTGATAACTAACCTAACCCAAGGTGCAAAAAAAATACCAAAAAGAAATGTTATATCGCGTACACTGCGATCTACTTTACTACTACTTTTTCTAGTATCTGGTTCTTACGAAGCGAAGCGAAGGCAGTTTGTCGTGTAACATATTCTACTCAAAAAACACAATCGAAATTAGTAGGGAAGGATCAAATTAATGCACCGTGATTGGTGGATTCTAAATAATGCCTCATTATATACACCTGGCCTTGTACTAATGTACGGTCGATTAGACTAATGTGTTGCCAGGAAGATTTCGCTCTAGATACGAACTCTAAATGATTATAGTCAATGTAATATGCGTTAACTCCTAAGAATCTAAGATATTCTTAGATTAATTATTTGCAGATTCATTACATAACTTAACTCAGTGCAAAAATTGTACATCAAAATCAAAATGAGAAATTAATTTTGAAACTTACAAACATATTCTGGGTGCCCTTAAAGGAAGTAAGTTATACATATATTCTGGAAGTCCTTATTTAGGTTATTAAGAAAACCTTTGACGTAGTATTTATTGTTACTGTGTCTATGTTAAGAAACATTACTTCCGCGTATTCTTGTCTCTGACGTCACAAGCTAACGATGTCAGAGACGTGGATGACGTCAGCGAAACGATCGGTGACAATTCTGGCAGGTGTCAATGACCGATTGCGTTATGGCTGCATACAAAAAACACTAACTATGTTATGGAGTATGAGATAATCTGTGGTAAGTCTGTGTAATGGAAATGTCTGTGTAAATTTTAAAATCTTAATATGTCATCCCTAAAAAGGTCGAAAAATATTCTTGATACTTGATAATAAAGCGATTAAAAACTATCTTAGATTATAGAAAAAGCAGGAATGCATATAAATTATTTAAATTTACGAATCTTAATCAAGAGATAATTCTGGAAATTTTAATACCATCAAAAGAAGAATGAATTACTGATTGACAATACTATGACATGTATCTTTATGTTAAACCATAGACGTAATATTACAAAAGTATATGTGTTAAACTAACAAGATTTATCAACATTTTTAAAACACAAGCTTTAATTATAAAGCCCTAATAGATATGAAAACACACATTAAATTTCATAAATGTGGTGTTAACCGCTGAGGAGTTCTCTTGTCTGGAACCAATCCTGAACGTGGTATCAGGTGATGCTTGGTATAAAAATATATTGTGATCGGAAGGTTTATGCTAAATTACAGCTCCATAGTATAAGAGGAAGTGGGTCTAAAAAAGCTTGCAAAATTTGATCCGAATACTTCACAACCAAATATACAAACATACTAATATATAAACATACACTGCAAGTTAAATAAAAGCTTGCAAAAATACTAGAAGTGAGCATCCGTGGCATCGACATAGCTTCTTAAAACAAAATGTTACTACCGGTTTAGCTTTCATTAAACAGACTCTAGTTACGAAGGTACTTAATTTAAAACCTGAGAGAGAGAACCTTGCTTACTATAAAACTGATTGAACCAATAAACCCGTAGTTCATGCACTTTCTAAATTCGGAAAGCATTTCAAGATTTTCTTCGTTAAAGCTACGTCCCATGGGTCAACATCATGACCTACTCGAAATTATTAAAATATCATATAGGAACTATTGAAATAGATGTAGACGGACGAATTTCGACATGTCAAAGACAGCTGAAGAAAGTTCGTCAATTTCTGGACAACCTTGATCCAGGCAGCCATTTCTGATGCTAAAGACGTGACAAAAATAAGCATTTGCGGCACCGCGACGTTACCTTGTTAGAGTGTATTCCAGGAAATGTGTACATTTGGAGGTTGGCCAACTCGCTTTAACATCTCCTCCATCGCTTTAACAAATATACACGAAAATAGCGTTCAATCAAATCTCAAGGAATATAAAACAACAACAAGCAGACAATGCTCTTCTCGATATCAGCCTTCTCGGGTCTTTGTGATTTGAAGGAAGTCGCAATCTATAAAGTATTTTTTTTTATCTTCTATAAATTAGTGCTTGACCGCGATCCTGCCTGATTGTAAGAAGCGATGCGGTCTTAGATGGTAAAGCGCACCAATTTATTAAAAGCCTATTCCTTTGACTTGAAGACATTTACATTGTAATCGAACGGGAACACCGTTGCGGACAACTTATTCTAAAGTGCGGATTTAGACTTTACACACCTTTGAGAACTTTATAGAAAACTCTCAAGAGTGAGAATTTCTTCGCGATGTTATCCCTCATTGCAAGTGATAATTAACCCCTAATACGCACATGTCACGTTTCCATCAATTGGAACAGTATGGTCTTCACCTTCTGAATAAAAGGAAAGACTTCACCTTAGTAGCGAGCCATTAATAGGTTGAAGCCAGCCACGCACATCACATTAAAAAAATAAAGTTGCGTCTCCCCGCTTAGAAACCTGGATCTCCCGTGCGATACGAAGACCAACGTTAAAACTGTTAGGCTATCATTCCTAGAGCCTCTCACTTCTGGTAGAAAATGCCCTAGTACCATAAATAGTAAGCCTCCGAGTCGTCGTACATGCCTTCACATCGGAACCGATGACAACTAACGCCGGAGTTCCTCAGGGGTGCGTTATCTCTGCCACTCTGTTTCTGCTGCATATAAACGTTATGCTCATGCCCGATGTCTATGGGTATACAGACGACAGCACAGTGGTAGAGAGATATCTGCCGACTGCACGGGCTAGTAGGAGTGAAATACTGTACGAAAGAGAGGCCATGGTGGAGCGTACTAATCTCACACTTCGGGCAGTGTCCGATTGTGGCGATGCCAATCTTGTGAGATTTAACGCCACTAAAAACAGACGTGTCTATTCACCGCCAAAAGGAGCCCGTTCACCTTGGCTCCTACTTTCCAGAATGTGCCCTTAGAATACACCGACAGCCTTCAGCTCCTGGGTGTGGAGGTATCTTCTTGAAATGAAATGACAATTGTTTATTTCGTCGTAGGAGCTAAAAGCTCACTTAACGAAAGTCAAAACTTTACAATACTAAGTCCCTACGTAAGTTATAAATTGATTAACAAAGTAAAAGAATATTTAAAGAAATACTTTTATAAAGTCTAAAGTCTTGATAGACAATACCTATCTGTAATCGTCTTTATAGATAATACAGACTTAGGACCATGTACGCTAGTGCAGGCCTAAAGGGAAAAAAAGCCGGTGGAAAAAAACTTCTGGTACTCTTTTAATAAAAACACATATACAGTAATTACAAATTATTTTTTCTGAGACTTGGGTGGAACGGTTGCGAATTGTATCATGTCCAAGCATCCTTGTCATTAATATATTCGTTTACACTATAATACCCTTTCTGTATAAGCCGTGTTTTAATTTGTCTCTTAAATATGTCAATGGGTATGTCGAGAATAGACTTTGGCACTTTATTATAAAAACGTATACC
>DWJZ01001201.1:0-24780 GCA_018249125.1 Asbolis capucinus | reverse complement strand
ATATAAAGCAACTAAAAAATAAATTGGTGAAGCACTACCTAACTTTATGCCCATAGAATGTGCAATCTCACTCACGCGCGCACACATAGACACACAATCTTACACACACATACCCACACACTTTTACACATATACAAACACATATACAACGCGCGCGCACGCAGATACACATGCACATACACAAATGCACACACACACACACACAACCGCACACACACACGCAGAACATGAACAATTGATTTACCTTTAATATTCAGATGACTAGAATAAGACGACTAGAATAGGTAATAACACAAACTTAAGACTATGTATGCAAGAAGGAAAAAAACTCGGGGATAAAAAACTTCGGGTACTTCTTTAAAAGCACATATATATACCTACAGTTATTACAAATTAATCTTACTTAGACTATGGTGGATCCGGTTGCAGATCTGTCATTAATATACTCATTAACACTAAAAGACCCTTTCTGTATAAACCACGTTTTAATTTGTCTCTTAAATATTTCAATGGGTAGACGAGAATAGACTTGGGCACTTTATTATAAAAACATATACCGAGCCTTAAAATAGATCGCTGGACTTTAGGAAGGTGAAATGAGGAGGTAGCCAAATGGTGCATATTTTTAGTTTGCCGACTGTTAACATCACTTTTTACTTTGTATAGACTTAAATTTATACGAATGAACATTAGATTACTATTATTAATACATATACTATTAATTTCTACAAATTTCTCACGAAGTGATTCGCATGATTTTAGTTTATAAATTGACCGAATGGCTCTTTTTTTATGTATGAATATTGTCTCTATATCTACTGATTTACGCTACGCTATATGAGTTCCCCGTCGAGGCTTAGAATCTAAAAATACTGTAGATTCTTCTAAGTTTAATACTTCCTCATTCAACTTAATGATTTTATTAACTCTCTTTACATTTGGCAAAGCGAACTCAATACATTGAGTTTTATTTGCATTTAAAAGTAAACCAATGCGAGATATGGGCCAGAGTACTGTTTACATCGTCAAAATTTTCTTTATCTCTATTAGTTTCAAATATAAGTATCGGGTGCAAACAGTACAATATTAGCGCAATTATTAACATAGTATGGAAGAAGTCATTAACATATAATAGTAATAGGAAAGGACCTAATATTGAACCCTGAGGAACACCGATTACAGCGGCTGACCCTGATGATTTTACTCAATTTATACATACACTTTGAATTCTGTTATTACATACGATGATATTAAGCTAAGTACGATATCTTTGATAAGGTAATGAGCCAATTTCAGAGGCAATGTTTCATGTTCTACACAATCAAACGCTTTTGAAAGATCAAAACATATACTTTAGCTTATGTGATGCTTCCCAAGCCTCATATATATGTATGTTTTAAGAGTCGCACCCGCGTCTATTGTACAACAGCCTTTAATAAAGCCATGTTGCTCAGGATAAACTAAATTATTATATTTAACTAAGCCGCGTTCCGTTGTACACTATCATTGGACATAGTTAATTATTGCCTTCGCCCACTCTCATATCCAATAAATTTGAGCAAGAACGATTTATTCAGGAAATATTCGTAGATTCATCAAAAATGAAGGAAAACGTAATAAAAATAGAATTTATTATTCGATAAACATTGTTAATGATAATTTATAATGAAAAAAAACTGATTTATATAATGAGGATACATAAAAATTAAGGAAAGTTTGTAAGCACACACATTTTTATGTTCTATCTCTTTACTCTTATCACAATAATTCTTCTATTTTTAAGCATAATGCAAAAACAATACATAGCTTTTTTACATTAAATATGTTAGCACTTGACTATGAAGACTGATATACATAGATAGAGGATGAGTTCGTACGGGCGGTGTGTTCGAAGGGATATCCGCCGTGCGTCGGCTCGATCGATGGTGGAACGTGGATAGGGGAATTGACTCATGTAATTTCTGCGCACACTCTCCAAAGTGTATCCTTTATAATATATTATATATAGTATCTACTGTTTTTAGTAATTAATAAAAAAAAGTATATAATACTTATATCTAACTTTCTTGATAACATATATACCTGTCTTAAAACCGGCATTATCATTGTAACATTAAACGTACGATAGAATATGATATGTTTTTTGTAAATTTATAATAAATAACGACGAACATAATAACCATAAAGCATTTGTATATGATACAAGTTAATTTTCTTCATTTGCATTTTCTCAACTTCGTATCTCAGAAAAGAAATGTTTTATTATCACTTTAAAGTGGCATTGCTATATAGCAATGAACAAAAATAGTTTCAAATAATATTAATAAATATACTGGGTGCAAATTCAATCCAGATTTATTCCATACAGACTAGACGAATTTTGAATCTAGAATTATTACCACACAAATTCTTCAAGTTCATAAGAAAAAAATCCACATTGAATTTGCACCGACTGTAGTACTAAATGGTGTGTATCACATCGTCGCCTACTTTCTCAGCCTTGTATCTTAAAAAATGTATTTTTCTCATTATTAGTTTACAGTAATATCTTTACATAGTATTATTACTATACCGTATTGTAAATAGTAATTAAGTGTATAATTATACTTTATACAAATTCATATTAATGGTTTCATTGTTTATAATAATACTACTTTAAAGTGAAGATAGCAAAAATGTAGTTTTTGAGATACGAGGTTGTAAAAGTAAAATGACTTGGATATATTACTATATACATAGTAACATTTTTATAATAATACTTAAAGTAACAATACAAAATTATTTCTTTTTGAGATATAGCGTTATATAAATTTTACATGTTTTTGTTAAATACATAATTAAAAAAAAAATCTAACAACAATATTCATGTTTTATTATTACTTCCTAGTACTAAGGTAATTCTGCAGTTGTTCCCAAGCCCGGTCAATCTGTCCTGAAGTATACTCATAGCTCCAGAACGGAGAAAAAACAACATTGGCCATCGCTACTTGGTCTGCGTTGGAGGGCTGTGAATCTATACGCTGTCTGGCTTCCTCTTCAGATAGATTGTTGCGAGTCTGTAGCCTTTTGATTGCCTGTGAAATTATATTTTTGTGAAAATAACTACAATGAGAGAGCATATGCAGCAGGCTAGTCGTTTGAATGTTGGTCACTTTAACGAAAGGTTGGGTTCAAATCCTGCGGCACCCACCTCTAATTTTCAAAGTCATGTGTGCGTCAGAAGTTTGATTACAACTTGCTATAGTGAAGGAAAACATTATGAGGAATCCTGCACTCCTGAGAGTTCTCTATAAAATACTCGAAGGAGTGTGAAATCCACCAATCGGGACTGGCCAGGGTGGTGGACTATGGCCAGTACCCCTCACATCATACCCCACACACACGGTGATTTGAGACCTGAGCCCAGCAGTGGGACAGATATGGATGCAATGATCATTTACTGCAAGATGACTATGTAAATATTGTATAGAAATTTAATAGATGCAATGAGGAGTTTCTTTCGCAGGTTTTCTCCTCAACGATTTGGTAGACTCAGTGGTAGGTTAAAACTGTTTATAGGTCCATATATTACAAATTATTATTATTATTATCAGTAATGCAAAGGTCAAATGTAAAACTCTGGTGTCTCTGATGATCGTGGACGATTATAACCACTTACTTTTAAGAATAGAATAAAAAAACCACATTGAATATAACAACATTACCACAGAAGGACGCTGATTTTTGGAGGGTTCTGTTTTGTCAAGTTGTGCACAGTCATAGTCGTCTTCTCGTCACAATAAAACCACTTGGCACACTAACCTCATTTGGTGGTATAATAACCGTCCACAGCTGATGGCAGTACTGGTACCACTTGGCCCGGACCATCACCGCGGCTTCCATCACTACCACCCGGTAACCGTCTTGGCCTAGGGCCTGGACTTGGCGCAAAGCCTCTTCGATTACCGCTGGCCACACTATCTTATTTAAACGTTCTAGTTGCTCCTGGAAAAGGTTGAAAGAATAAAACTTTAATCTGTCATCATTAAACAGAATATGGACTAAGTTAATGGCCGAATATTGAGCATCACTCTCTTCTGATAACTGAAGAAAACTAGAGCATACCTATTCTACTCTATTCTAAATCGGTGAAGAGGTTAGTGTCCAACGTAAGTGTCGGAAGTTTTAAGTTGCCCTCCGGCATCTAAACGGTCATAATAGCTTTACGTGCCCTCCGAAGCACGCAAGCATTCAATAAACTATTGCCACTAACGGTAATCTTTCCACTTTTCGACTGCGCCTTTGCTAAACTCTACTAACTCTTACGATGGACGCAAACCGTTGGGCCAGCGCTTCCCTATATGCTCCTACCCAGCTATAATATGGTCTAGAAGCCGTTATTAGAGATTATTAAGAGAAGGAGTTCATTTCGAGAGGTTCGTTAATTTCATTTTTTTATTTTATTGTTTATTATTTTCTCTGTACATAAATACAAATATGTATGAAAATTCTTACCTTATCACTAAACACTATTTGACCTAGCTTCCGCCTATCAACTTCTCCGGTCTCTGTGATAATATCTTTGCCAAACTGCTCAGAGAGAGTACGGTTTAGCGGCAGACCTGGCTTGTATAGTTCATGTGCAATAATATCACAGTTGACGATCCCTGCCCCTTTTAAACTAAAAATATCTCGTGTTAGTATATGAATTTTAACTCGATTCATCGTGAGTGTGTACACTACTATGCTACGGGTACTCACAATGTTTTTCACGCCGATATTTCGACCCAGTTGCATGGATCATGGTCCTGGTTCAGTCTGGGTCGAAATATGGGCGAGATAAACATATCGTGAGTACCCCTAACATAGCATAGAGATGTTACGGTAATCATGTTAGAACTTTAATCTCATTAGCATAGAATTTTATTTACTACAAGGTTCACACGCGGGTTCGACCGCGTGGTATGCTGATAAAAAGTACTCTATATGTATGTTATTTACCATCAGATGACCCGTCTGCTTGTTTGCCTGCTTACCACATTAACATAAAATCGTCTCAAACTTACGAATCAAGCATATGAATAGGATGAAAAAAGTTTTTAGATAATCCTGATGAAATACAAGGCCTTACCTTAGTTTCTCTGCTATGTTAGACTTTCCGCTAGCAATTCCACCAGCCAACCCAATCACATAAGGCCAGTCTGTAATATTAGGGTTGGGCTAAAAATGGTAGAAACAGGTCAATAATCATCACGATCGCAACCCATACCTGTCCCAATACTGGGCACGGGTCTCTACTAACAATGTAAGGGGTACAGGCCATCATGGTCCGTGGTGACCAAGTGCGGATTGGTGGACTGCACACACCTTCGAGAACTTTATGGCGTACTATCAGGAGTGTAACCAAAGCAATAGACTAACTTTAACTTGTAAAATTTTGCAATTTTAGCTGAATAATACAAAATTATAATAACTTCAAATATTATTATTTTAAAAATTATTTTCGTGAAAAAAGGCATATCAATGAAGCGTTCATAACTAGACAGCTTGTGACGATCTTAAGTAGTCAAAAAGTTAACGCAGACGCACCTGCGTCTACGACATCTGTCATCTGTTTGTACGACATCTATCCAACCTAGGATAGATGCCAGAGGCAAATTTTTCATGAGCTGAACCGTGCTTCTGAGGGCACATGGGTCATATTAATCCATGTCAGAGGCCAAGAATCTTTCAACATTTAAATTGGCCCCTAACCTCCACCATTTCGGATGCTCTCCGCCTCCTCAGTTGTAAGAAACCCTCGCTCAGTGGGCCCTTAATGAAGCCAGTAATCGTAAAATGTTCAATTAGGTGAGTAAGAAAATGGATCTAAAACACAAGCTATACTCGATGCAAATTCGATTTGGAATTTTTAACATATAAATTTGACATGTTTAATTAGGTCTGTAATTTCTTACATACAAATTTAATAAATTTTTATGGAAAAAAATCCAGATTAAATTTGCACCAAATATAGTATAATAGTATATAAATATAGTATAATTTCCCTTTTTTTTATAGTTAAATTCATCTTACCACAGGCGGTTTCAAGAAAGTCCCTAGTAGTCTCATTCTCTGGTTACTAGAACTGATCTTGGATTCTTCCTCAGCACATTGCTGGTTCATATCTTGTGCAAGACTTATAACATGAACATCTAACAAGGGCAGGCTTTTTTCTTTCCTTTTTTCATTAATTTTATCCGCACCTCGCTTCGTTTCTTCACTCACTACTATTAACTAGAATTAAATACAACAGGCTATTTGGCTATTCTTTTCAAATAATTTTAGCTTCCGCCCGTGACTTCGCCCGCGTGGTTTAAAAAGGGTTCAATTTGTAAGTAAAATCCCTATTCACAAACACAAAACAAACAATGTGATAAATAAAGAACCATTCTACCGATTTTGCGTAAACTTCACATAAACCACCTACTAAATATTTCGAACAAACCTAAACATTTAGTTTTGATAGGTAAGCCAGTCCTTGAGTTATAAAATTACAACAAAAAGTGGCATTGATTGTTATCTATATACAGTAGATGATTCTATATATTATTATAGGTAAACTACGTTAATAAGTTCTGGGAAAAAGAATTATTTGTTTTTAAAAATCAATGGTAAAGTTCAAATTTTGAAAACCACTCCAAATACGCATATTTTTAAAATGGCGCCGAACAACTGGCATGTGACGTCATAACTCGGTTATCAGTATGTCTAGCAATCCGATTTTACAGGCATGTGACGTAACTAGAGTTGTGACCAATCCTAAGCGTTTCGGTCGCAGATAAAATACCAACAATTTGTCGAAATTTATTTCACAAAATTTAACAAGAATACACATAAAGTACCGTGAAATTAAGTGAAAGTTTTTTTATGCTATTATTAATAGGATGACCATAATTTGTAGTATAATGTCTTAGTTGTCGAATAGCCTATTATACTTAGTTTAAACAATAAAGACACTTTTGTCACGTGATTGTTTGAGTTCGAAACTTATACAGGCGATATAGAAAACTTAGATAGCGTGATTCAGGTTTCAATGACCACATCATGTGACGTATTATATGCTTTAATTATTTTATTATAATAATTTTATATGGAGCAGAATACCTGGAATCTAGGATCATCTTTCGTCGGACCATATAAGTCGTGTAGAGGAACAATGTCATACTCCAGATCAGGGTTTATATCCGTTAGAAATTCATGAACAGCCTTAATTCTTCGGTCTATTGGTTCTATTAACTCCCAAAGAGTTTTATCTGCAATCAATGACGATTAAATTGAGTTTACTTATATTTTAAGTTGACCTATACTTATATTATAAAGAGGAAAGATTTGAATTTGCGCAGAATAGATTCAGAAAGTACTGGGTCGATTTGAAAAATTCTTTTACCGTTAGAAACCTACATTAACCCTGATGAACATAGGCTGCAACATATTTTCAGAAACGTTAGGGAACCGTATGAAATCTTCGATAATGTAACCCGACGTGTGAAAAAAATACCAAAAAGACATCCTCATCGGAAATTATTGACAATAGAACAAAGAGATGTACTACAGTTTATAGTATCAATATGTACAACCAAGTCAGCAAAACCATGTCTCACTGTTACAGTTATGTCACAATAACTACTTTTCTCTGGTAACTGGTTCTTCTGAAAAAAACGAGGTCAGTTTCTAGTTGTTGACTATTGATAACTTCTCTTGTCTAACCTAATTCTGAATTAAGTCATGCTATTAGTACAGAAGCAATGTGCAAAATTTTAGTTCCATAGAATAAGACGAAATGGTCCTGTGAGATAAAAGCTTAAAAAATTTGACGACAAACTTGGTAACAAAAATTGCACGAGTTGTTAGTAAAACCGGACTTATACAGTGTAATTACTAAAGTTGGGTTTTTTTTTCTTCCAGCATACATTGTGCTACATATTCTTAAGTTTGTGTCATTATAGAGCCAACGATGGGTAGGTATTGTCTAGAGTAGACTTTAGTCAATAACTTCAAATATTTTTTTTAATTTTCTTTAAAAAAAAAAATTATATTGATAATTTATGTAGGGACTATATATTGTTAACTATAATAGACAAATAAATAGTTTTAATTAATTAAATAGTTTGATTTCATTTCAAGTATAATGCAAGATTTGGATGTTCCTTACTCTGAATCATATTAACATCAGTGACGCCCACCGTGAGATGCTTTGTAGCTCGTAACGCAGCGTGTGACAGAAGTATCTTATGACCGTTGTGAAGTCTGTCAAAAGTACCTCCTAATGCCACATACTCATAAGTTTTAACGGGCTCCGAATATTCCTTAATGTGTATTGTATTATCAGAATCTGAAACACATACATACATTGTATTAATACAACAAAGTATTATTATTGCTTCTACATCTTAAGATGATGATCTTAAGAAGATTATTTATATATATATATATATATACATATAATCTGCAGTGATATATAAATGTTTATAAAGCCCAACATCCATATATCACTGCAGATTTCGTCGCCTAAAGATTGTATTGACCTGCTTATAAAGCCAGAGGCCTAGGCAAAGATAACCGGAAGTTTTAATGTTTGTTCCCAGTTTGTGGCTGCCTATTTGAGTTGGGAATGCTATACAAAATATAATTGTGCATTTATGTATAATAAAATTGCTTGTTGGATTATATTTTTGTCTTATAATTTGTTATAAAATTCCCCTTTTCTGATATTTTTATTATTTTATTTTGAGTGCACGCCTACCTCACATTTCTGTGTCACACAGGGGTTGGCTGGTAGAGAATGTCAATAGACATGAACCTAGCCCTTTGCATCTTCTAGCATAAGGTGAATACCATAAGGACTAAATAAATAAATAAAAATCCTCCAAGATCCGGAAAGTTATAATTTAAAATTATAACTAATATATTTAAATGCCTAATTTTATACTAGTTGTTTTCCTGCCACTACATCCATGTGATAGTCACTCCCCTTTCCGCACAGTAAACGACATCTACAAATGACTACAAAATCCTATGGTTATAATATCTTTCATAATAATGAATGTTCTAAATA
Organism: Asbolis capucinus; assembly: GCA_018249125.1. Taxonomy (NCBI): domain Eukaryota; kingdom Metazoa; phylum Arthropoda; class Insecta; order Lepidoptera; family Hesperiidae; genus Asbolis; species Asbolis capucinus. Next base: position 15,704 of record DWJZ01001201.1, on the reverse strand, counting down.
AAAGCTTCAATCCTTTTTTGGTAATAAAAAGTAAGCATTGAGCTGCAGTAAGTATAAAGCTTGCAGTAAGCATTAAGCTTACCATTTGCTATATTTTTGTGAGCATTAAACTACTCTGTGTTATTGTGAGCAATAAACTTCTATGTGTTGTGTACCAAACTTTATCAAAATCGATTCGGTTTTTTTTTATGTGATAAACAGGCAAATGAGCAGCCAGGTCATCTTATAGCATGTGATCACGGACACATGGACATTACTAACACCAGAACTTGTTGCCTGTCTGGAAGGAAGTAACAGACCTGCAGACACGCAGAAAATAAAGAAACAAGGGAAGCTGTACAATGCTAAGGCAACTAGGATCAATAACAAAGCCCAATGACCTCAAGATACATCAACAACATACAACTTCAGGACGGGAGACAGAAGAATGCGGGGAAGATGACTGAAGATCAGGGAGAAAAAGAGAACTGGTGCTCAGGCCCCCAGCCGGATTACGAAAAATCGTTTGGTGGCTAATTCAAGTGAGTTAGTGGTAGCCAGCCAGATATATCTCACAATAAGGTAATAATCTTTCCACAAACCCCTATCACCGAGCAGCTGACTTCTGTATGCCTGTATGACACATTATGGCTTTGGGTTAGTATTCTGACCTCAATACGGCTAAATAAATAGTTTAGAGGTGAAGATACCAGATATACAGACAGAGTTAATTTCACATACATATCATTCATAAGGATTTATGACAACATTTTTTAATACCTCCATCAAAAATATATGATGTGAAATATTCTTAGTATGCTTAATATAGGAAAGTTTAGGTTGATATTATTTAACATACCTACAGTTTGAAAATGATGCTTTTCTTGAACATTTTCTAAAGACTGCTTGAGAATATCACTTTCTTTGGCCATTTCACTATCTGATAAGATTAAATCTATAGGATAACTTGTTTTGATTCTTTTTACCGTATCTATAGGCTTCAACATGAGCCTTACATCTAAGTCTCCACATTGGCTTGCCTGAAATAAACAATTTATACAATAATTATACAATATATAAAATAATTATACACTTTACTAATAATAAAATAATATTAAATACTTTGTTAACTAGACAATAGTTTTACTTTGTTATGATACTTAATATGTGTAAATTAATATGAGATACGGGGGAGGGTGTCCAGACACAGGTAAAAATTTACTTAAAAGGATTTTCCAGCAACAGAACATGTGCAGTTTTTGAGACAGTAAAACTATTTCTATTTCTAATATAATTGGATTAACCATTTCTGTCACATAAGTTGCCCAAATTTATTGCCAATGCCCTTTTAACAGTCCTATAAAGCAGTTGGTATTCAAAACTAATTATATATTATGTACCACAAAATAACTTACTTTCACATATATATTATTTATTTCTTTATTTACAACAGGTAGACAACTTTCTGGACCATTTTTAAATTTTATATACAACACTCTTTTAACCAGTTTTGATACCTTCGTACATAAATACTGCGCTTTAGCAGCATTACAAATGAATAGCAATCCATTATTTGCCATTAAATCTGTAAAAAAATATTTTCTATATTAGCTACAGATAAAAGATAGGATTCAGTGGTGATATGCTATTAGATCAAACCTACCTGATTTATTTTTATCTTGATTTAAAATAAAATAGTATGAAACAATTACTGAAAACAACACTAATACAATTGACAAATAATTGTACTGTACAAATTTAAAAATCATCATAAGTCCAAAGGTTATGCGCTTATCAACTTAACAAGTCTTATTTAAATGAAGCATGTTTTATTACAGTACTAAGATTATTACATACACTAAGTAACAGTAAATAATGAAACCTCCTTAACAAGGGAATCCCCAAAATTACTAGTGCAACAAAATATGACAGACTTTTTACCTACTTTCAATATTTTGGTACGTAAAAACTATACACAATGCTGCAAACCGATTACAGGTTATATGAGCGATGTAGGCTTGTAAATTAAAGAAAACTTTACAACTTCCAAAAAGGTGAGCAGTTAAATATTATCAATATATCACACTGTACAATAGACAAGTACACTGTACAAATCAGATCATACCAATTATTTTGATAACTTAATTTCTGTAATGACTAGGACTGTCTGTCATCTCTCACCTTTACTCTGTCATAGTCATTACAGCTGTTGTCACCGTAAACAGAGAAAACTATCTGTCTACGGTTGTCACTGAATTTATTGGTACTAGCAACACTATCAGCCGTTCAGCGTTCTTCAGCTCAACACGGTATAGGATACTATTTTGGTTATTACTTAATTATTCAATAAGCTTCTAAATGGACTAAATTTATAAATTTAATGTGGAGCCTTTTTTTGCCAGGGTTATATTCAAAACTAAATCAGTGACAGATGGTGATTTGTTTTTCAAAATATATTTTAGAATTTAGAAAACAGCGGGCATCCGTTTGTTTCAAAAGTCTCAGGACAGCCAGAGTGGCACAAATTAGGAGAGGCCTATGTCCAGCAGTGGCCATCCAAAGGCTGATAATGATGATATATTTAAGAATCGTAAATAGTAGGTATAATTTTTAGAATCAGGCCTTTGAATTGGACATATTGATGCATATTATGTTTAATACCCATAGACCTATTATATGGGAAACCAATGGGAAGTAGGTGGCTAGCATGTTAATATTACATGCCCAACCTCAGAATAGGGGAAAATTAGTAACATAGAATGTCTTTTTTTATCTTAGATAAGTCAGCGCTTGACTACGATTCCACCTGACGGCAAGTGGCTATGAAATCATCGATGGTAAAGGGCACTTAGTAGAAGCAAGGGCAGCTTATTTCAATCCTTCGCGGTACGGATGATAAAAGACGAGGCGAACCGCGTCGATCGTACTGACGGGATGTTTACAATGAAGGGATGGATACCCGCCGTGCGTCGGCTCGTTCGATAGTGGAATGGAGATGGGTGAATCAAATCATCCAATTCCAGTACTCTAAAGTGTATCCTGTAGAAGACCTGTTGCGCCTGAGCTCGAAGTTTTCGAAATTTAAGGTCACCAATAAGCCTTTTAGCACGCCTCTTCATTGAATCAAATGTCTACAGGTGACATTTGGCAGTAACAGCCCATATATGGCAGCAGTACTCCACACAATATCTGACCTGAGCCTTATATAGGGTTAATAGTTATTTTGGTATGAAGTACTGCCGAACCTTTTCTAAGACGCCTAGGAAACTAGCTTGCCTTAGCCTTAGATTCAATGAACCGCCCATATTTAATGTTCGCGAAGAAGTCTATCTCAAGTGAAGGCAGTCGGTGTATTCCAAGCTGTCAAGTTGAACGGGCGTCCTTCTGGCGGTGAACGCATCCGCTTGTGTTTTGGTGGCGTTGAATTTCACTAAGTTGGCATCGGCCCAATTGGAGACGGCCTATAATGATTTATTTATACGCTCAACCATAGACTCTCTTTCTGTCTGTCTATCTACAACTGTGCTGTCATCTGCGTACCCATAGATACCAGGCATGAGCCAATTGTTAAAGTGCAGCAGAAATTGAGTTTCTCAGAGAATAGACCTCTGAGGTACTCCGGTATTGGTTGCGAGGAAGTACCGTTGACAAACACTCGGAGGGAACGTTCACTCAGGAAGTTTTGTACCGGAGATAAAACCAGGATAAGCCATATGCAGTAAGCTTACTCAAAAGGCTATCATGACAAATGCTAACAAAAGCCTTCGAGACGTCAAGGGAGATTGCTAACGTTCCCTCGTCTTTCTCGAGGGCTTCGCCCTACATATGAGTCACATATGCTAAAAGATCTGCTGTTGACCAATTTCGTTGGAACCTGTTATGTCGGTTACTCAAGAGATTGTTCTATTCTAGGTATGTCACGAGATTTGTGTACAATATTAATTCCACAATCTTGCAGAGTATTGAGATTGAGTGTAATTGAGATGGGCCGATAATTAGCAGCAAGGGAATCGTCAGGATTAACCAACGGTGGCAGCGCAGGCCTATAGAAGTTTGCCTCAACCGCTTTGGTAAGGGACAAAAAACTATGCTACCAGAAGACTGGTCCGAGAGCATTGCGCATGTTTAATGCGGACGATACTAACTTTCTGTAAGGCCTTCTTGTAGGACTTGGCGGCTAGGTCGAAGGGTTTCTTCTTAGAGCTAACATCCGGAGCTTTACGGCTTCGAGCATCAACCCACGCAAGATACACCGAATGTGTGTGCTTTTCAGCCTGAGCGCATTCGGGATTGAACCATGCTTGTGCGCGAGCTTTGCCACCGTTGGGAACGTCAAGAAATGGTCATGCTAAACTAACTCACATATCTACAACTACAACTTACCGCGAAATGAACTGGCTGTCAAGCCCCCAGTCGAGGTCAAAACTACTATTAAATATTTAAAGAGAACGTGGCAATTACAAAAAAATATTGCAGGGGAAACGTCGACTACGTACGTATCTATAGTCGATAATGGGGAGGACCCAAATAAAAGCAAACGATATTTTGTAATTTTCTTTATTTATAACAACTACTTACTTAAAAGTACTTAGATAATGGTCAAAACAATGTATTTAATTAATTGTCAAAATGTTACATCTAAGTAGAATCGCGCGTACATTAAAGAGCACACATTGTCCTTAAGTTTACGAATTTGATTACTACACCATATATTAAAAAAATCCTAATCATACAAACTGAAATATTTTAGGTACCTATTTAGAAATTTTAACGGCATGTACTTAATATAAATAAACTACCCAAATAAATTGTACTACATCACCAGCCAATAAGCAATTTATGAAAGATAATAAATGTAGTAATTATTAACCAAGGTACTTTAATAATTTTTACCAAGGGAAAGAACACACGTATTTACTTCTATCATATACCTGTAATATACCTATTTACGTGAAGTTTACACTCATGTAGTCTTTCTAAATCTTCTATAAGATATTTTAATTAACTTATATTTTGTACTCCAATTTAAAAATAATCGAAATATTTACTATTTTTTTCACTATTTTATTCGGGATTTTAATAAGTACGGCGGATATAAAGGAGCGTGTGGAAAATGAACCAAGCATTACATTATGTATTTCTTGGTGAAGACTGTAGGTTCGTAGTCACCTGACATGAAAGCTTCCTGACAAAATCTTGACACTATTAATCTTCACTTCTGGTGACCGGATGACTAGCAGCTATTTTGCTCAGAGAATAATTTTAGCGGAACAGCGCGTTAATATCGCTAGTGCTTTTTTTTTCAACTAGGGTTAGAGTTTTTGATATTTTTTAATGAAATTATTTAAATAAAAACTGTTTATTTCCTCGTGGGCTTACTTAACGAAAGTAATGAAAGTTCTATAATACAGAGTCTATAGTCAACATCAACTATAAAGTTAATAAAAAAATAAAAAGTATATTTAAAAGAATTCTTTGATGAAGACTGAAGTCTGGATACACAATATTTTTATGCGATTAACAATACAATAATAGACTACGTTAGTGTAGGCCGGAACAAGAAAAAAATTACTAATTCCACTTGAAGTTTTTGTTTTATTTAGTTAATGTGATTTGTAGTAATTACGGGTAGAGCTATTAAAAATAATAAGATAAATTAAGGTAGATTAAAAATAGTAAGGTATTAAAATTCCTAGGAAATTGTTTGTTTGAATCAAGTCATTTATCAAGTCATTTTACATATTTCCAAAACATGTTTGGAATTGTATTGTATATATTCTAGGAAAAATTCCCCTTGATTTAAAGTTTTTCCGGTAATATGTTTAGATACATCTCCTTCGTTTGAACAGCTTTTGATAATTCTTTTTTTATATTTATGAACTCACTGACCGTCAGATCTTGTTTTTATCTGTTATTAAAATAGGTTTTTAGGAAGGTAACTTAAAAGGAAATTTACCTAAATTTAATAATAGAAAACTAACTGTTTACGTTAAAACCATCCATACGTCATTTCATCTTCAAACAACCATAGTACAATGTATAGCATAGTTCAAAATTTATATGATCAAAATTTTATAGATACCTACTCTATGACAGAAAGGGCGAACCAATGGCATGCGAAGCAACATTTTGGGCATATCACCCATCACAAAATTCGGTATGTACTACTTCAACAAAGTGTGAAATTGGCATTAGTTATATGACAAGGGAATGCGACTTCGTCAATATTATTTGATGGCACGTCTAGGGCCTGATTAAAAATTTCTTTAGAAAAAATAGCACGTTTATACAAAAAAGCCTTCCCCGCTCTATGACCTACTAATATAGAAAAAATAACTACTAAAAGATATTTACACACTCCTACCCCCGCACAAGGATTCGCTGTGTCGCCGGTGCTATGAACAACAGACAACATGAAAAACCAAAAACAATTCATCAATACAGATAATACATCTGTAGCAAATCGCTGTCTGTATATGGAAGATATTTGGAAGAAAATTTTATTTTGGGTTTGTAAGTAGCAATAGAACTTAAAACTATAACTTTTACATTGTTTGTCTGTATAACTCTGTCTGTGCTTTAGTGCAAGCACTCAGAAACTAAGTCGATTTCAATGTTTACTGTTCTGATATATTTCGCTAAGCTTGGATTATATTCCGGGTGATTTTCATAAAATCGGCGTGGAAATAAAAAAGTTATATCAATTTAAAGAATATCGTTTAAAATAATTAGCTATATCAATGCGAACCGAGGGTAGTCACTCGTCTGCCCCTTACACAAACGTCTGCCATATACAGGAAAGCTAGTAAGGTATTTGTGGCCGTCTCTCAAACTAAACACGGTATTTTTAATTAAAATCGATGAACCATGTAATTGGAACTTTATTCCCAATGGTACAAGGGTTTTTATAACTTATAAGTTACTTAAAAATAGTGATACAATAATGTAAGTAAAGCTTAACTCCATGTTATCTTCATTAAACTGCCTAGCAATCTAAACAGTAAATCCAGATTCGTGAATGACCTGAAAAAAACAAAGTATAATAAATTTATATTTATAACATGTTTTTCGACTAATACAATATATGTTTTTAGACTATACAAGTATGTATTAAAAAATATATATAAATGTATGTTTATCAGTTGTCTGATCAACACAGTACAAGCTAACGCTTAGATTGGGATCAGCTGGCGTGTGTGAGTTGTCTAAAGATATTTATTGACTTATTTATTACTTATTCATAGATTGATTCATAGATACATACCTGATATAACATTAATTTTAACGCATTTCCTTAAGCCGGGTAGCGTTTTCATTAGAAAATACGAGTGTCTTCGGTGGGTGCAGAACTGGACCGCGTGGCCCAGCGACCGATATGCGAGTCAGGAGCTGACCGTTGGCCTCGTATGCTCCTCCATCTGGAATAAATGGAAGTAGAAATCATAACGAAGCGTTCGCAGTACGGTGGCTTGTTTCGATTGTCGGTAATCAATAAACTCGAAAAAGTTAAGCAATAATGGCCCGGGCAGTAGGACCGCTTGTAACAAAATTTCATGAGTTTCTATGCTTCAGAGGCCACGTAAAGTCATCGGTCCTGGTTGTTATTGTTTCATACCAATCTTTGGGGCACGTCGGAGGTTTTCATGCAGCATAAAAACTCCCAACACTTTGGCCTCGGTGTCAACACATACCGTCTAAAACATTTAGCAAAAACATATTAAGTACTGCCCTCGCTTCGCCAGTTACCAGAAAAAGTAGTTATTGTTACATAACTGTTACAGTTAGACATATGGTGTCGCGGACTGCTCAAGTTTTTGAAACTGTTCTATCGCTAATTTTCATCAGGGGTAATGTAGGATTGTAATTTAATTCTTACATCAATCCCCTCGAAGCAATGTGGCAGAAGCTATTTACTCAGCTATGAGAAGAGGTTTGTATTCAGTAGCGATATATAATGTGGTCTCTATATTTGGTGCAACTTCGATCCAGAATAAATGTAAACAAATCATAAAAAATATTTTGTAGGGTTTTCAAAAATTTACATAAATGACGGCTTTTCCACTAAACTACGGATTACATTTTTGAAATCAGTTCTTAACCTAAGTATTGGTCAAAGAACAAGTACAAACTGCAAATAAATATAGTAATAGCTGTAACATAAAATAAGTTACAACACACAGTATCATGCACAAATTAATATTCTGACATCCTTAATTTCATGAAGGAGTTAACAACCTGTCAACCTAATAAATTATTTTGTTTTATAGGTACTTTCATAATTAATTTATTGTTGTTTTAATACACTTTATGCAGTTGTCACCAAGGAAATAGCATGATTTATAAGTAAATTTTTTTTAAAATGAACAACTGATAAAACAAAAAAAAAGTTTGATTCTCCTGTTTATCACAGGTTGCTAGGCAACAGTTTGTTATTAAACATTTCAGATCGAATTTGCACCGAGTATAATAGAATTAACGAAAGGGAGGGGGAGACTTACTTCTTGGCAGCCAAATTTCGAACTTTATTCTTCCACACGAAGATTAAGAATATAAAGAGACCAAGTGCAATGTTGGAGAGGTCCACTACGACCCAGTACCAGTTGGAGCCGCCGACCGCGAAGCTGACGACTTCTACTGTCCAGTTCACACCCATCACCACGAACAGTTTTAGATATAGCCCGTACCTGTGAACAAAATGAGGTCATACTTCTTGTCTGCCACAAAATGTCCCTTGTACATATTACCATACTTCAAGCAAATACATATTCATTAATACTTATAATATAATTAGTATGTTATGTATTTCGCTTATATTTGTGCTACTTTTATATTATTTTATAATTCTTAAATAAAAACGGCCCATGTTAGGTCTTATTATAACAGCCAGTGACAGTCCCGTCACAATCGGGCCAGGTGTTCCAGAAATTAGCTGGAACAAACATACAGATAGAAACAAAAATTGAAAAAATATATATTACCATGTACATATACGTAAATTTGCATTTATAAACTCCAATAGAAGTAGGCACTGCAAATGTATTAACATATTTTTATACGTTAGGAAAATGCCATCTTCTAAGGAATATGATAATAACAGCTTTCTTAACGAAAATCAAAAAATAAAACAATTACTTCAATAGGTTACTTTATTGGCTATTTTAAATCAGTAGCCATTCTCATAGTAATGTCCTCATTCTACTTAATGTCTGGGTAGACAATTCCTGACTAATTTAACATCGGATTTATGTTTCTTCTCCTGCGTCTACTGTCTTTTGGAAGTTGTCGTGGTGTGACCATTTAATGAGTGAATATATACCTCTGTTTATCCTTCTTGAGTTTGTCACTTCGAGCAGACTCTGCACCCTTCAAAATGGCCGTCTCTTGCCTAATAGATCTTATCCGATGCGCAGTCACCGTGAAAAGCACCACATTGCACACAACTAGTACCAGCACTGGTGTGAAGAAATACACCATCTCGCTCGTCCAATCTGTAAGGAAGTAAATATGGCTTTAACGCAATGATGGCCTACTACTAAGCACGGGTCTTCCCTCTTACTGCGGACTCCTAGAGCGTACTCCATGCCGCTCTGATGCGGATTGGTGGAGTGGTTACCGGCCAACCCAAATGTCGAAAGTTTTGTAACGACGTGGCTTAACGATTGCTAGCTAAAGATAACAACCGGGGTCGGCAGGTTTACGTGTCCTTCGAAGCTCGGTAATGAAAGAAAAAAGAAAGAAGAAAGAAAAGATATTAAAGTAGTTCTATACTAACAACAAAACTGTCAATCTGGATCAATCCTGCAAAATTCAGTATTTTTTGAAAATGTTAATGCAAGAGACTTTGATATCGATTTAGGGACCAAAACAATTTTTTTTTGGATTTAATGTCTGTTTGTCTGTCTTTCTGTCTGTCTGTTGGAGCTTCACGCTAAAAACAGTGGAAAGATTTAGATGAAACTTGGCATAGTCGACTGCTTTGTTCCCGTGGGTTAATAGGTTAAAGTTAGTATGGCAACTCTGAAACCTCTGGACCACTCTTTTTGGGAACGTAATGTACTCGTATATCCCGTTAAATTGTTTCACGGTCGGCATTAATTCATTTAATATGTAAATTGTTTTATTGTTGGGAAAAAAAACAAAGTTAATGGTCTGGAGTGTGACATAAGCTACTTTTTATTTACATTGGAACCACCCGGGTGAAGCCTAGTAATTTTACCATTTCATGTATTTTCAAGAAATACGTGGACATGACCAATCTTAAGTGGTGGGTATTTTTGAATTTTTTTTCTCCTTATGTTCTTATTTTTTGTAGTAAATTACTTTGTCTCACAAATGTACAAAACTATTTCAAAATGATAAATAAAATAAACTTTATTACGGACCTTGATCCATAATTTGTGTTAAAAAAGTAACAATTTGTCCTTATAACCAAGTGTTCACGAAGTAAATTATCCAGAATTCAATTTGTGTATTACCCTGTCAGAATAATAATAATAATATTGATGTAATACAATAATTATAATCAAAAACAATAATAAAATTACAACGCGAAACATATTAAAACGTACCACTAAACCAACAACGCCGATTTCCAAAGTTGGGTGTTACAATATTGCTTGGTAGTTCGCTAAACTGCATTCCTATAGTAATTGCTGTTAGAATCAAAGGAACCCCCCAGGCATAGGCTCCGTATGCTGCAAATCGTTTCTTGTCTCTTCGCTTGTTGCTGCTTCCACCACGATACCCACTGGATAACAAAATTTCATCATTAACACATATTGTTTAGGTTAAACAATTCAGGTGTCATGCAATTTTGGTAGCTTACAAAAAAACTTAGTCCATATATACTCAGTGCAATTTCGATCTGCAATATTTAACATACAAAGTTAAATAGTTTGTATGTATTGTATTAAGAAAAAAATACAAGTTTTTATGGTAAAAATTTCAGATTGAATTTGCACCAAGTATAGTCTTAAGGTCTTATAATTCGCGATCAGTGTTTCATAACCTTTTTATAAGGATGGTTCGTTAGCGACGCAAATTGCTGGCCATATTAATGCTTTAAAAATCTTACTAGATTTTAAGACAATTGCGGTTAACAAAATCAGTAAAAATAAGAAAGGATCTTTTTTCAATTCGCTGCGTGTTATAATTATATTTTAATAACGATATAATAGACAAGACAGAAATGTTATTGACATTAAAAATATTTCGTTTCCGCGTCCGTATCCATTTAAAAACAAATCAGCTGATCCTTTAAAAACTTAAGACAAAAATAAGACGTTTAAAATGCTACAATTAATTGGACTGCATCGTTGAATGCAGATTTGAAGCTATGTATTTTATGTATGTATGTTCTTCAGCAGAGAAAAATGTAAGCTATTTATACATTGTTTTTTACTGTTCTTTCTGTTCTATATTCACGGTTGCAAGACAAAACTAAGTGAAATTTAACTTTTTTACAGATAGTCTTCTAAAGTTAAAATATTTAAAAAATAAACAATTCAATTCATAAAAAAATCTGTATTTTTCTTATTTTATTGTATAAGTAGGTGAAATTTCGTTAATAACCAGTTTAGCATTTCAACCGTCAAGTCATATAGGTACTTATATTTTCCCAATATGAACAAACAAATATACAAATAATACTTAGCTAATATAAATACCTAATGATACATCTTTTACCTAACTATGTCTGTTCGTCTCCAATACGTAACATAATTTGAAATATTTTATCAACAACGTTTTGAACCTACCTTACTTATAATTCATGTCAAGTTTAATTAGCTAATATACAAAAACTATTTTTTTGAATTTTTAACTCAATATAGATTATTTATAGTAGCAGACGTTACGTATCTAATATGTACAGAATTTAGCAAATTTTTTATAAATATATGATACACCATTTGCACGTGCATAGGATTCCATTTTTACAACATAAGATACATGCACACAGATATATTTCAGTGCACCCGTTCGATTACAATGTAAAAGTCTTTAAGTCAAGAGTGAATAGGCTTTTACTAAATTAGTGCGTCTCACCATTTAGACCAGGGGTCAGCAACCTTTGAGCATTTTTAAATTAGATTTTTTATGCTTAGAAGGTAAATACTGTGTCAAAACTTATAATAATACAACATAAAGAAAGCATGATACAAAAATTGAGCAAATATATATAAATATTATATAGGAACTCTAAAACGTTAAATAGATTTGATTTAATATAAATTATGCTAATCTACGTGCGGCCCTCTAGCAAAAATCAAATTTAAAATTAGCTCTTTAATTCAAAAGGTTGCTTACCCCTGATTTAGACCATATCACCTCTTACCAACAGGCGGATTGCAGTCTAGCACTAATTTATTGAATGTGAAAAAATATCTACAAAAGGATGTTTGTGTCCTTCTATCTCTAAAAAGTAGTATACTGCTAACAAGGATTAACTCCGGATAGAATTTTATTTCGGCAATCCGATACACTATAGGGAATCAAATATCCATAACATATCTGCTTCACATAATATATTACCTTTGAGATTGTTGGGAAGACAAACTCCCAATCCTTGTGTGCGGTGAAAAATAAAAAATAATATTATGTTTTCTTGCTCTATTGGCTTTTAAAAAAACTAAACTAAAATTACTTTTAAAAGAAGTCATCTAAAACGCCTACCTGGATCATTGTACCAAAAACGCTGACAGCATTACCCTATTGAACTGGTAAACCGATTTTTTGTGCAAAATAGCTGCCAGTCTGGTCACCAGAGGTGATCATGAATAGTTTCGCCATTTCCAGCATGAAAGCTTTCATGTCAGATGACCACAAACCCATATAGATATAATATAATGTTATTGTCAACGAAATATTGTGTAATATTTCTTCGTAACAAAAACAATTTTACCCTAATCCCATCTAATTCGAAATCATTATTATCGGATATTACAACAACTATAACATGCGTTTTAAAAATATATATTTCATCATGCTATTCTCTACTACTCTTCTGCTATCTAAACTTCTAAAACTAGGCGGTAAATGCAGTAAAAAAAGACTGACTGATTTGAACCCATTGGAACCCAAAATAGAGCATCAGTCCGTCTTCTTTTCACGCTGAGGAGTTCTAAGAGGTCCTAAATTATACTTTAATGGAATTTTAAACCCTTACTAATAGTTAAAAATGTAAAAACTCTGTCTGTTCGTTTCTCGGTTATCTTTTCACGCCTTAGCTAAAGATTCAATTTTAATGAAAATTGGTACAGAAGTACCGAAAACTTGTGAAAAAACATGCAACTTTTTATGGCGAAAACTGGCTTGAAAATTGATACAGACTTACAAAGAACTTGAGAAAAAAAATAGGCAATTTTTATGGTGAAAGAGTCTTGAAGGGGCCGCAAATTATCGTTATCTAAGATAGAACCCTTAAATTTTAAGTATGCACTTCTTATTAAAATAAAATTTTGTTTTACCGTCATTGAGAATGGACTCGTCATGGAGAAATAGGGGATGACGACCTTTCCACGAACGTAGTCGCGGGATAAAATTAGTAGCCTATAAGTATTCATTTTGTGTTCTCTCAATGCATAATATAATTTTGTTATCGTTCCAGCAAAATACTTCAGTTATCTTTTTAATAAAGATGGAAAATAATGAATTGGCGGTAAATCTGAAAGTGGATAAATACTGAAGCACTAACGATAAAATATAGCAATTTTATTTAATTATTATATTACGTTACTGCTAGTGGCAAAAATTTCATGAATGCTTTCGTGCTTCAGAGGGCATGTAAGCCGTCAGTCCTGGTTGCTGTCGCCAGATAGTAATAGTTACACCATTCGGAAGTCTACAGGCGACATAAAAACTTCCGGCACTTGGGTTGGCCACTAACCCCTCCACCAATCCGCATTGGAGCAGCGTGGTTGAGTATGCTCTAGGCTTCTTTTGTATGTACACGTAGGCTTACTACGTTACCTAAAAAGTATGTTTGCAAAAATAATAGTTTAAAAAAAGGTATTTAAGAGGTAGTGCGTTTCGAAGTGGGTTAAATCTTTTAACTTTATAAGTAATAATGAAATATTTAACACTGCGTTATGATTCCTCGCAGGTAAGCCACCCTAAGACCCGAGAACAAATATTTATGTACTGCATAGGTACTTATCTGTCCTGGCCGGAAATCGAACCCTATACAGTAATGCTATTTTATATAACTAGCCGTAATATGGCTTCAGCCCATTGATGGCCCATGATTGAGCACGGATGTTCTCCACGGTCTCCTCATACTAATGAGGGCTACAGTATGTGGAGTATTCCGCTCCCAATGAGAATTATTAGTTAGTAGCAACACAAGTGTCGAAAGATTTTAGGCCGCCTAACGTCCTCCGAGGTGGTTTATCTATCGCTATCTATCGTTAACATCCAGGACCGGTGGCTTTACGTGCCCTCTGAGGCACGGAAGTTCACATAAAATAATTGCCAGTAGTCACTCGTCATCCTATCGACCTTGCCCGCTGTTCCTTAACTGTTTTGGTCGCCTACAATCGAAACAAGGCGTCGAGATACGAACGCTTCAAGCAAGTAATATGAAGAGTAATTTATTACGCATTTTACTATACAATTATTCTACAATACAAGACTAAAAAATAATTTTGTAGTCTCAATATTAAATCATGCGTCATACATATAGTACTGAACAAATAACAATATATACAACAGAGACTGCATGCCAAGTTTACAGACATCGACCTTCTGAAAGACCTACAGATGATGATCACAACCAGGCAGCACCGGTCTCACTGTTCTGTAACGCATATAAAAAACACAATAAATCTAAAAAACTGCTTTGTTAAAATATGAAACACGCTTTAATTATAGAGGCGTAATACGAAACACAAAATTTTATAACTGTACTGTTAACCGTTGAGGAGTTCCCTGGCCTGGAGCTAATCCTGAACGTAGTATCAGATCATGTTTATCATAAAAATGCATTGTCATCAGGACGGAAACTTTATGCAAAATTTTAGCTATGTAGTGCAAGAGTAAGTGGTCCTTATTAAGCTTGCAAGATTTGACCCGAAGAAACTAACATAGTAATGTACAAGCATACATTGGGCGTAAAAATGTAGAAACCAGCGATCCGGGTTACGATCAAAATACAAACATAACCCTATATTTCGAAACGTTCGTTTCTCATTGACAGTACAGTAATTGTCAAATGAAACTGTTTCAAATTCTGATTAGTATGCATGATATTTTTATTTATTAACTTAATATCATACATTGAAACACTAGCTTTCTTCACTCCTTCTTCATGTAAACTATAATTGTGCCTAATTTCATACTCCTCCGTCAAGAAGGACGTTCCTGCTGGTGTTTTACTATCCGCCACTAAGGGTCGGCACAAGCGTTGCTTTGAGTGTTACAATGGACACTATGTAGATCCGGTTAAGTAAATGAGATATATACATATCTGATAATACTATACACCTACTAATGTAATCATTGCTGTTGATATCTGCATGGATTAATAAATACTTATTCCATTATATCCGTTCTCAATGTGACTCTTATCGATTCTTTTAATAAGTACCATCATAAGTGATCGGTTTTAGCAAATATTTTGTATACAATGTGCCACAGGGCTAAGTGACCGCCCGAGGTATTTTGAAAATTTGCACATAATTATCGATAAAAAACTTTAAATTAGAGCTCTAACCCGTATAATTTATTTT
>DWJZ01001200.1:0-24789 GCA_018249125.1 Asbolis capucinus | reverse complement strand
TAATAGAAATATCTATTTATGTATGTATTTAAAAGTATATATGTATGTTTATCAGTTGTCTGATCACCATAGCACAAACTAACGCTTAGTTTGGGTGCAGGTGGCCGCGTGTGAGTTGTCCAAAGATATTTATTTCTTTATTTATTTAAATATTCTCAGACATTTAATAAATTTTATATCATTTAAATTATGTATTATATTCAAACTGAATATAAAAATGCGAATTTCATAACATAGAGTTAAGTTCAATAATATATGCTTTAAAATTTTGTATTACTACTGCCATCTGTAGTAAAGGTAGCAAACTAATGTAATACGATATGCAGCAGATATACCAGTAAGTTTTAGTCGCCGGAAAAAAGGTTCACTTTAAAAGTTCAATATAAGAACGTATGTTTTTTTAATAATGAATACAGAAAGCTCCGTAACTCGAATAACTGGTACCGAGCCATTTAACGTGTTAGGCGATAATTTATAAATCTAAAAATTATACACCATTAAAACATTAATAGAATAAAAATATATTTGCATTTTAACTACACTTAAATCCTTTTATATATTCTAACTTTATAAGGAAAGGTTACCTATCGTTACTACTTTAATTGGACGATATATTAACGTCTTCGCGTGATTGAGTGTTTTTGCAACTAATGTCAGTTTGTGGGCCCTTTAGGGCACTAATTTACGTTTTCTATTTATCTGTCCAAGTCAAGATTGAAAGGTGTCAGCTCGTATGTGTCCGTAAATGGTATTTCAGGTGATTAAGGATATGTTTTAATTAAGTGTTTCATGGTTAATTTAACTTTGATATTATCATTAATTTAATATTGATTTAAAAGTGGGTTGATTTCAAGTTTAAATTTGATTAATAATACTTAATATTTGATGAATGAATGAACATTTATAAGCGAAATTTATTGTAATTTTCAATTCGTAGGAATCGTCGCAAAAGTATTAAAAAAAAATTTAAAATCAAAGTAATTAAGTGTTATATATGAATATTTTTAAACATACATTTGAACTAGATACCTACTCTAATTATGTTAACCGAAAAATAGGTACATATTACCACCCAATTTTTCTTTTATGGTCAGCAGCACTGTGAATTTAGTGTTACTGATTTTTGAAATTGATCACCGCAACTCGTCAGCACGTTTGTCAACTGCAACTTTACAGTGGGAAAATTACTCGTAAAGGAATCCTGATAATAAGTGGGATAAACCTTAATATAGATATATAACAACTGTAAAATATAACAAGTCCCAATTTTTAATACTTAAAACGATTTTCCTTCGTCCAAAAGGTGTGGTTCCAAAACCGGCGGGCCAAGTGGCGGAAGCAGGAGAAGGTCGGGCCACACGCTCATC
Source organism: Asbolis capucinus (assembly GCA_018249125.1). Taxonomy (NCBI): domain Eukaryota; kingdom Metazoa; phylum Arthropoda; class Insecta; order Lepidoptera; family Hesperiidae; genus Asbolis; species Asbolis capucinus. The sequence continues at coordinate 23,422 of DWJZ01001200.1, read as the reverse complement.
CGTACAGCGGATACCTGAGCGCGGGCCAGCCGCTGCCCACGCCTGCGTCCCTACCAGTGCCACCACATCCTCTTTCTCAGCTTGGCTTTGGATTGCGGAAGCCGTTTGACAACGCCCTGGCTTCTTTTAGGTAAATTATTTAACTAAAACATATGATAAGAATGTATTATAAACACACACACACACATTTTATTGTGATAGTTATGGGAATCTTGCCCTTACTACATACATAAAAGTAGAGTTAATACCGTGTACCTAATATAGACCTTGATGATGATGATTCAATCGTAATAAGCTTTACCTATTTCGATTTTAATACACGTTTATTAAATTAATAAATTTTATGACAGAACATTTATAATACAATAATTTATTCTTATTATAATTTAATCGTATCTACTTAACAGGTGGATAACAACGAAATATAAATATAAGATTAAGACAACTACAACAATTTGTTTTAGTAAGCTTGTAGATTCAGTATATTTTTTATGCAGAAACAAATCATAGTTTTAAAAATTTAAAACCAAAATAACGTTTCTTTCCTCTAACAGGTATGCCAGCACGCCTTTATTTGGCGCCCAATACCTTCCACCGTTGTCGCGTCCTCCGCTATTCGGCGCGCCCTTATACGCTACATCGCCCGCTCACTTCCACTCTCTGTTCGCTAACCTAACGGCACCCGAACCGCCACGACTGTCGCCCGAACATCCCCGATTGTCGCCCGAAGTTACCCGATCTCCGGCTCCTTCTATTTCTCCGCCAATCTCGCCTGGAAGTGAGAGCATACCACAACCGGAGGATGTTAGGACTTCTAGCATTGCTGCGTTGCGGCTAGCGGCAAGAGAGCATGAACTGAGATTGGAGTTATTGAGACAAAGAGCGGATTTAATATGTTGATATCCTTATTCTATTCTAGATTTTTATAGCGATCATGATTAAATTTTAAGAATTTATGTTATATTATAATTTTATTGATATCTAGTAATCGTAATGACTTTATTTTATATTTGAATTGTGTTGTAAATATTGTTTTTAAATATTACAAATTAATGTAAGGTAGTGTAATAATATTTTATTTTATAAAATAGTTTAATTAATAAAATTGAGTATTAAATGTATTAGAACACATTTTTCGTACTTTCCCTTGAACAATTTCTTTTCTTTATAATTTTAAACAATGTATTATTTGAGATGTACCTTTTTTACTAGGAGTGTAAATATTAGAATAAGTTAAAAAAACTTATTTATGTTTTTTTTATAATAACCGCCCAGTTATTTGAATTATGTGTGTATAAAATTTAATATCAAGATAATAAACATATTTTTATTCAACTTTTTTGGTTTTATTTTGCTACAGATAACCCAATTAGCGTAAATTTAGAAAGTGACACAGGTAACATATTTCTCGCTACGATTGAAAAATAATTATTGGCATACAGATTTCTAAGTATATGTATTTACAATAGAAGTTCACCTTTCCGAATCCTGGCCGAGACATAAGTTAAATTGGGTGACCATAGTTTTACAGAACCCAGATTTCTCCTCATAACTCAGGAAGCATAGAGTATATATACTCCACCATAGTGCTACTTTGAAAATCTGACACATGTCAAACTGTGAAAGCTGACAGAAACAGATTTTTTTTTAAATGTTTCAATTGGAGAGTAGGTACCAAATATTGGTATTTTGTTTGTTTAAAAAAAAAGTTACTAATAGCGTTTCTATATTTTCAAAACTACTATAACACGTATTTTTCTGAGAAGGAAACCAAGATCAATCGATTTTTTTTTATTTTAAAAACTTTTGAACTACTTAGGTACAAGTCTTTAACAAGAATAAGTTAATGCTTGACATCATTCCATCATAAGTAATTGTTAGCGCGATTTTCTTCAACATATAAAATTAGATTTCTTTCTCGACTATATCCACTTTTTTTTCCGCGTGGAATATTTCAAATCCCATATTTCATCTGCCCATAAGTCCAAATTTCAAAACCGTTAAAATAATTTTAATTTTATATCCCAATAACAAACATAAATACAAACTTTCTTTTTTATCTTATTTTTACCACTTCAAGTCATTTTTCGCGATTAATATTGGAGTCTATTTTTTCATCTTCTGCTCTATTACTATACCGTAATGGATCCAGTAGTTTGAGTGTAAAACTATAACAGACAGACAGAGATACTTTCGCATTAATCATATTAGTAAAACAAATATTAATATATGCATATTAACAAACAAAGTTTATTAAAAATATCCAAAAACACGAGCTCTAATTACAGATTCATAAAACAAAGAGACGCACAAAATGTAATAATTATGTTGTTAACCGTCGAGTCCCCTTGTCTGGAGCCAACCCTGACCGTAGTATCAGGTCATGCTTATCATAAAAATGCATTGTCATCAGGATGAAATGTTTAAGCAAAATTACCGTATCCGTAGTGTAAGAGGAAGTGGGTTTAATTGAGCTTGTCAGATTAAACTCATAACAAACTAATGTACAAATATACTAACATACTAATATACAAACATACAAGTTAAATAAAAGTCTGTTAAAAATTGGTAAATATTGGTGAATATAGAAAATACGATATATATGTATATACATATATATGTATTTAGATAAATGTTTGTCTGCTTGTGTTTTATAAACTCTGAAATGGTTGGAGATAGAGGACTGATGTCTTTGGAAGTTTTGTCCAAAACACTTTAGAATAGGTTTTGGAACCAAAATCATATCGATTGGACACAATGTTGGCTTCAGGCAAAATAACCCTTACAGTTAACAATAGACGTACGAAATTCTGTACGTATATACAATTACAATATCCCATTGCATAACTTATGTATATTGATGTATTTCTCTTCAAAGTCAAAACAGCATATTGCCCTTGCTTATCCTATTGTACCGGGTACAGCTAGTAGTTATGGTAAAATTTGCATAGAATACTCTCCATTTCCATTAAAAACCGTCTGTTCTATTGTACCTACGTAACCCTAAAATGCGGACTCTCTCAAACTCAGATGAGTCAGACCTCCGGAGGCCGGTGAAGGGATGCGCTACGTGCGTAATTACACGACCTCTACTCGCGGTCGATACGTAATACCGTAATTTACGTGATTTGACGTAATTTTACAACTTTAATATTATGAAATTATTAACTATACACTATACATGACTTGTTGTAAGTCATGTATTCATTAATTAAATAAGTATGAGTTATAATATTAATTTATTAGTTTACAAGCTGAGACGTTTCTTTCGTCATTAATACTTCTCAATTAAGGATTAGTGTAGTCAAAATATAACGTTTATAAATTTGTTAACTTACCTATACTCAGTGCACATTCCATCTAGACTTTTTACAAGATTTTATTTAACTTGCATTGTATGTTTGTATATTAGTATATTTGTTTGTTACGAGTCAAATCTTGCAAGCTTAATTAGACCCGCTCTGTATTACACTGAGTTAATGAGATGAAATTTTGTATACTGCTTCTGTGACAATGTATTTTTATAAGTGTGACCTGATACTACGTTCAGGATGGTGTCAGGTGGGGTGATAAATACACTTGTGACATTTTGGATCTATAAGTAAAGATTGTGTTTTTAAATATTTTAATAAGCCTTCTTTCCATAAAAACTTGATTGTTTTGTAATGACAAAATTCCAGATTGATTTTGAACCAAGTATAGTTAGTTACTGTACCCAATAAATTAATTTCAAATTTTCAATTTTGTTTAAAAGTATGCCTAGAGCACTCCACCACGCTGCTCCAGTACGTATTGGTGAAGATTTACGATAGTATTACGATACTTATCAACAGGTACTTTTCGTAGAATACCCTCAGTTTTTATTATTTTATGATGTCAGACATACAGGTGTTAATATACATTGTATGTTACTAGAACTAACCTCGCTTTGCTTCTGAAGAACCTGTTACCAGGAAAAGTAGTTATTGTCACATTACTGTAACTGTTATATATATGTTATCGGAGACTTTTTTGTAGATATTGATGTCCTCTATAAAACTGTGTATCACTTTGCTTGTCAGTAATTTCTGCAGTTTACACGATATTAAGATTTTTTTGGTATTTTTGTCACACGTTAGGTTGCACTATCGAAGTTTCCATATAAATCCCTAACGTTTTATAGCCTATGTTCATTAGATAAGGCATTTGTAATATATACATTGTTTTTGCCGGTTAAAGAATAAACGCTTAACATACACGCTCATTCACCACATTGGAATTCCCTGTGTCGCAGCTAGGGCTGCCAATTTTTTTTATCTGAATTTTATCTTTTTAACAAAAGCTGTAAGAATATACATTTAAAAATATAGTATTTATTAGCAGACTAAAAAATATAGAAAGTTTAGAGAAACATTTCTTTGCAAATTACGTCAGAAATTCCCAAATTGCTGATGTTTTCAGTTTTAGCCTTGCCAAGCCGAATATTGATTTGTTGTACTAAAATATATATCTGCGAACTATATAATTCTTCAATAGTATATAGTACGTAGTCCCAAAATACAGTAACATACTATATAACATAGCACGGTATAGCATAGTAACATACTATATAACATAGGTGTAGGCGGCGGTTGTCGTAGGTGACGTTGATATGGATAAATAACACCCAAGAACCAAGAACAAATATTTATCTATCACATATACCCGGAAATCGAACCTGAGACAATTCCAATTACAATTGTTCACTACCAACTAGGATACAGGGTATTAATATTTATCCAACTAATATAATAAATGTAACAGAATAGATTTAATCGTAGTTATAGGTTATGATTTGCATAATTAATTTCTTAAACGGATTAAGATGAAACTTGGTACTGAGATAGATTATAGACTGAAATAATAAATAGACTACTATTTATCAACATGACGTGGGTGAAGCCGCGGACAGAAACTAGTATAAAATACGTTTACGTTAACGAAAGAGTATTTAGGAGAATTGCTATCTGTAACTTAAAAAGAACTCCTTGGGAGCGTCTTGCCGCTTCTTCGTCCAAGACCACTCACCGTAAAAACTTGTTAAAGCGATGACGTAGTTTGACTTTTAGATAACTGTGTGTAAAAACCAACTTCGAATAAAATTTCATTTAATTTACTTCATTTAATTTCGAACAAAACCTTTTAAAGAAGTTGGTTTTGCTTAGAACAAAAAGTCGATGAGTCTTCATTAAAAATAATGATCTATTAACTGCATTAGTCGAATTAATTAAATTATCTGGTTAATTAATTAAAAAAACAATTCCGTATTGTAAAATCATATTTTTTTATTTTTAATTACCTAATTAATCACTATTGTTTTTACATACAATTGCATTACCTAAGAACATATTGTTTGGGTTAACGTTTAGCCGATAAAAAAGCCCTTATTAAAATATTTAAAAACACAAGCTTTAATTATACAGCCCTAATACAAAGAAATATACAAAATTTCATAACTGTATTGTTAACCACCGAAGAGTTCCCTTGTCTGGAGCACATCCTGACCATAGCAGCAGACCATACTTATGGAGTTACCTTGTCTGGAGACAATCATGAGCATAGCAGCAGATGGTCTGCTTTTTATAAAAATGCATTGTCATCGGAACTGAAGCAATACGCAAAATTTCTGCTCCGTAGTGTGAGAGGAAGTGGGTTTAATTAAACTTGCAAAATTCGAACTCATAACAAACATACATATATACTAACATACTAATATACAAACATACAAGTTAAATAAAAGCTTGTAAAACTAGGGAAGTTCAAATAATTTTTTTATTGTTATATATCCGAGTTGGTAGTGACATGCCTACGGAACGAGAGTTCAGTTAAATTGATTTCTGGTCTGGCTATGGAATGGAATTCAACTTTTTCGATTGTTTACAAACGAAACAAGCCGCCGCCATATAAACACATCAACGTTATTTTTTTTTAATATCCTTCATGTGTGATAATTGTTTAATATTAATATAAAGCCTTCAATTAAAAATAACCTAACTCAATAATTTACGAGCTATTCTGTAAACGCGCTGTTCTGAACACAGAAGTGTGTTCATAAAAACCCACTAAAAGGCATAATTTTTCTTTCTCTCTCCGTTTATGGCTATCAGAAATACATGAGAGCCAAAGTTACTGGTATTTTCGAAATTATATTTAATAAACATCAATTTTTTATTAGAATTTATTTGACAAACAATTACATGAGTCCTTTGTGATGATAATGGCGCTTATCGGAACATTTTACGATGCCAATAGTGATGTGACTGACCTGTCAATATCGATAAACCTCTCTGCTTAATTAGAAACATAATATTTACTCATAAAACTTTAAAAACTATATATACCCGTTTGATTGGCTGCATATTGAAATTTCGTTATGGTTTTCGATTTCGATGTTAAATATTTTATTGCTATTATATCCGAATCGACTCACTTCGTATCATGCGTTGATGAGTTTTGATGAATATTTAAAAACTATTTGTTAATTGTCGATAAGTTTAATGAAAAAATAGGAGATTTCCCTCACTACGTGTTTGAGTTTTTAGTGCAGGGTTGGACGCCTGCTATTCTGCCTAACTTTTATTCAGTGCTCTTTAGGTACGCGACTTTATTGCCAGTCGTAAATAACGTAGGGGAATAAAGACGTTTTGTGCGAGCCACGACATCCAGACGTTTTCATTTAAATTATTTTAATATGAGGCGGTTTTATGTGTCAGTGTATGTAATAGGTTCGATATTGAATCAATTTGCTTTGCCAGGATTATTATTTCATAGTTATTTTACGATGTGACAGTACTATTACTTGCTATATTTATGTAGCAAGATTGATATTATTGATGTTTAGTAAATAATAATTGGATTAAATCTATTCAAGGTCCATTATAGAGCACCGGTTCTCCTTGCGACTGAGGGGGTCTAGAACATACTCCACCATGTTCGAATTTGTGGAAGGGTTAGTGAACAACTCAAATCTTGATGGGATAATTTGACAAGGAAAGGTTAAAATTACAAAATTAGATAAAAAAAATTACAAATCTCAACGCCGATGTAGCTTAGCACATCCCTGACCTTTCAGTCTCTAAATCTTAGACCCGACTCGAGGACACTAAAAGAATCGAGAATATTTATTCATACAATCCGTAAACTTCGTCTGGAAACAAAAGGCCGATGTATTAATGGTAAAGTAATGCATCTTGCATTTCGAATTAATAAAAAATATACTTACAAAGTAATTAAGCATAATATTTTTTATTTTCAGTTAAAAATGCCTAAACTTCATCCTATTTAAAATTTAATAGTATATGGATGTAATAGACAAAAAACTAGTTGTATCCGCGGGCACCAACTAGTTAAAAATAAAACTAATAACATTTGACATAAACCTTTTGCCAAATTAACGTTTTGATGTTTACGACATAAACTGAAATATTTACGATGCTATACATTGATTAGTGAAACGAGCGAGCTGACGAGCGACTTAACATTTATAAAAATTAATCGATTCCCTATAATATCTATCGTGAGGATCTGCGGTTCTCAACTTCACTAAAGCTGCAAGGTCATTGGTTCTTTATTCAGATGTTTTTAAATCCTTAATATACAGTACAGTTGTCTTTCATAAATACTAGTATAAATATTTATTGTTGTACAATATATAGTATATTATTTAATACTATCCAAAGTATAGACTTTTTCGGCAACCTATGTACACTAGATATTTCCCGTGACTACGTCCGTATGTTACACAGGTGTTAAACTCCTTCCAATCCTTCCTCTGCAACCTCCTCCCTCGATTTTTTCTTTACCACCTACAGTCAACATCACATCTAGTACTTGAATAAAAGTGTTATTTCATCCCCTACTTCAACCCGCTCAACCCTTTTTCGCGAAAAACGTAACCAATTTTTTTCCTCAAGTATCACTACCTATGTTAAAGGTTTCATCAAAATCAGTCCAGTAGGTTGGCCGACAGACAGATTTACTTTCGCATTTATAATAAAATTAATTTTAAGGATTATCCAGTGGATAATCCTGGTTAAGGCGGTAGATACCTATACCAGGGGGTTCCTGGTATCTAGGGGAATTTCGCTCCTGCCCACGTCCTTGGTAACCCCGTAATAAAAAGGTGTTTTAATAAAAAAGTGAAAGTTTGAGAACCTCTGCTTTCATCGAAATATTCAACGAATCGAGTCATAAACGTCTCGTTATCATTAATGGCTGGTAACATATGGATTGTGTATGGGAAATTGTATCGAATTTCCTGTTTATTTTTAATTAATTTCTGTTTGGTGGCGTCACTCGTTACGGTATCGATGATTTGTCATTACAATTTGAACTTTATGACGTTATAAATAATACAGATATTGAAGATTATAATTATGTTCACTAATTAGTTTAATTGTTTGTGTTTATAGTAAAAAAAAAGTTTCAAACAATAAATATAAAAATGTCTAAATATATTTTTTTACTTACATATCTTTGTCTCGCAACAATTTTTCTTATTTACAGTATACAATTCCGTCTCTATAAAATCATATGTGTCTTCACGCTCACATACATATAAAAAAATTGTGTTTGTTTGTTTGTCTTTTATAGATTCTGAAATGAAGAAGATAGAGCACTGATGTCTTTAGCAACTTCAGAATTCAATGAAAAAGGTTTTAATACCAAAATTATATTGACCGGGCGCATATTTCATAAGATAATACGTAGCAGCGCGTGCCGGGTACAGCTAGTAGATCTATAAAAATTTGTAGGTATATAATCTGTAAGCGCCAACAGTGCATACGTAGGTATGTGAAAATTTTATATATATATACACTCCAGCCCTTCTCAGTACAAGGAGACCTTCGCTCAATAGTAGGCTATTAACGGTTTGACGCCATTTTACGTTTACGTGATAATTTATAACAAAGATAGCGATAGAAATTTATTTTAATAAAAATATGTTATTTTAAATCAGATATACCTATCGTCAGGTAGTTTAGCCTCTTCTGAAAACGATCGAGTTATACCCCATAGCGGGACTTAACAAGTCCCACGTGGGACATTAAATTTTGATTTATATATGACGTCCCGCCAAAATCGGGACGTCTGGAAACGCTAGTCTAGGTCTAAGGAGTCGACTTAAGTAACCATTAGCGACTCTGAGTGCCGCAAGTTACAAGTTAACTTACCGTTAAACTTCAAATATTTCGTTAGTTAATAATCTTGATAAGATTATTATTATTTTGTTATCGAAATTATCTTCTGTTAATTACAGAGTAACTGAAATTAATATGCGACCATTCAGATTCATACATAAAATATTTCACCACTGATAATCGTTTAACTAATTGCTATCTGCCTCTTAATAAGGCGGTTCCTTTGATGAAGATACCTGAACCTTATTTAGAAGCTACAATTAAATTTGAACCTTGAACTTAGAAGAATAAGATTCTAATTAACTCGGTTGAAATTCAACACCGATTCATACTACGGTTACATATAAATTTATGTTTTAATCGAAGGCAGTAAGGTTACTTTTTGTTTGCTAATTATAATCTTATTAAGGAAGACGTTCTAGTATTGGTTTGTTTAAGACTATAATAAAATTTCTCTGATCACTATAAGCAAATTAATTTAATCATGATTGTTATTAATTGTCTTCATTCTGTTTTAAGATTTGATTGCAAACTCTATTTTGTTCGATTTGATTAACTGTCAATTTTCTACGTCATGTAGGTACCTGTTTTGAAATTGATATTTGGAAAAAGAAGCAGTGGTAGCCCAGTGGTTTGAATATTGGTCTCTCGAACGGGAGGTGCTGATTTCAAATCTCACTTCTAATTTCTAAAGTTATGTGCGTATCAGAAGTTGATTATCACTTGCTAGAAGGATACCATCACGAGGAAACCTGCACTCCTAAGAATTTTCCGTAAAGTTCTGGAAGTCCACCTATCCACACTTGGCCAGCATGGTGGACTATGGCCTGTATCCCTCACATTGTGAGCGGAGACCCGAGCCTAGTGGAACTGTTATGGATTATAATGATGATTTGAAAAAAAATGTAATACGATCACCTACAGTTACATCTAAAATAAAGGCATAACTTGTTGGTATTTCCTATTATGACAAAACTTGTAATCGAACTAATCGAACGGTGTGTCCAAAAAATACTTTAAAAGTTGATTAAAACGGATTCCTAAGTTATGTTTAACAAATCTCGTGCATTGTGATATTAAAACTATTTAAAGAATGAACAACATCAAAATTGCTCGACAGATGTCACTCAACATTAATCTCAACATTACTACATGAAGAAGCATCAGTTTTCAATCAAAAAAAATTATCAAAATCCGTCGACTCATAAAAAAATTCTGAGGTATCGTTTATATAAAAAATATACATAAAAATTTAGCCTATAGGGGTGCACAGGTGCCTACGGTACTCTATCGAGACCGGTTGTTCTCATCCGTACAAATCTTGTAACCTAAAAAGTGGATTACAATTTCACAGTTTCCTTATAAAACCGCCCTATTACATATTTATATTCGAAGGTATCGACTATCATGGGACTTGAAGGGGTCAGCAAGACGGGCTCCACCAAAAGATCCGCCTTCCGCAAAGTGACTGACTTCTGTACGCCTGTTACAAAACCCTGGTAGGTGCAGCATGACATTGGGCTTTGTATTCTAAGGTGCCCCAATATGGCTTGAACTTGCCAAAACGCCAGTGTCAAATTCATGGCAGTGTGTGTAATAATTAATAATTGTAAGTATTTCCAAGGCATTATTGTATACATATTAGCTTTCTGCACTACTTCTCCATATGCACGTTAACTGTGCCAAATCTCATACTCCTGCGTCCGTGTAAGTAGTAACAGATACAGTTTTTGCCTCGAGTATTAATAATATAGATAATGAGTAATAAATAAATAAAACAGAGAAAGTCGAGATTAGATTTATTTTAAAATTTACATGTGTAGTTAAATAAATACCAAGCCTGTTTCTCCATTCGATATTATCAAAGACAAAAATTATTATCTATAATCAACATCGAAAACACAAAATCGAATAGCTACGGTCAACAGATCAGTTCATACCGCCGGTCAAAATAAAACTTATTTATGCTGATTGAATTCATAATAGAAAACTATCAACACACCATTCCGTCGAATGATATATCGATGTCCAGCGATTGTCATTAATCGAATACAAACTCGATCAGAACACGCGACTAATGTTTTAATTCGAAACACTCTGAAAACTCGATAAAAGGTTAAAAGAAACATTGAAAACTTCGAGCAAATAATGCTGGCTGATAACGTTAACGCGAATATCTTCCGTAAGGACATATTACCTTAACAAGTTTAAGGTGAAATAGACTCTAACTACACTCGTGAAGATTCAAATTCGAATACAACGTTATTTCGTGGCAGTCCTCAATTTTTTCGAATCGCTTGGTAAAGCTTTCCATTAGGGGGCACGCGCCGGAGTCCACAAACAAATGACATTTAAAAGGAACACGATTTGATTTGTTTGAAATTGGAACGTCTCGGCAGACAAAATAAATGGCGTCTAGACTCAGTAGATAACGTGAGGGGATTCGATTTTCGATTCGTACCTGTCTACCATTAGGCTAAAATATTATATTATTATTTGTGTAACTTTTCCTGATGGGTAAGAATTAATATGGAGAATAAATTACCGGGAAAAACCACGTAATATATGAGAACGACGAACGGTTTGTCAATAGTTCAAGATTTGTGCACCCCAATTCACCACAAACTACACTCCATGACATGACAGCAGTAAAATAAGGTTCATTAAAAATATTTAAACACAGAAGCTTTAATTATAGATCCCTAATTCAAAGAAACACATGTATTTTCATAACTGTGCTGTTAACCGTTGAGGAGTTACCTTGTCTAGAGCCAAACCTGAACGTCATGTTTTTATAAAAATACATTTTCATCAGGACGAAGGGCTTATTCAAAATTTCAGCTCCGTAGTGTAAGAGTAAGTGGGTCTAATTAAACTTGCAAGATTTGACCTATACCAAACAAATACGCTAATAAACTAATATAAAAACATACACTGTAAGTTTAATAAAAGCTTCTCAAAAGAATTATGTCAACTTCTGAAGCCAGAGCTTGTACATAATCCTCTCTCATCAGCTTCTCTTGGAGCTTGTTCATTATCGCTATAACAAAATACATTATGTTAAATACAGACGAATAGTTTCTCATAGACTTTGATAAAATAAAACTATAAAAGTTTCAAAAGGAGATATGAATACGAATAAGCGAAGAAAGCGAAGACACCCAAAGAAATATCGATTATTTCTAAATGGATAATATAAATTTCTAAATCGATTTAGCGATATGAGACATAAATACATGGAGAAAGGCACAATATGGAGAAAAAGAAGAAGAAGTAAAGGAAATGTTGAATCATCCATAATAAAAATTTAGAAATTAACAAGAATCAGACGAAGCGTTAATAGAAATAAAGAAATTTGAAGAAAACGGTCATTCGCGCAATTCTAAGTATTTTTTACAACATCTTTAAGCTCTATTTAATTTACATTTAAGAAGTATTTTTAATTATGTTTTTATTCAAAATTCGCATCGATAAGTACGACTTTTATGAACTTGCAACGCAAAAACATAATAGAAATTGCAAATTTAAATGACTAACGATTTTTGTTTTATTCAAAATCCAGTAATCGAAAAATTTAAAAATACTAATTTCTTTTACGCGATTCTGATGTAACTAGGAAATTAGAAATATTTCTTTCTACTTTCAGAGGTGGATTACATTTTCGAAATTAATGGCAACTATGCCTTCTCTTGATGGTCCGCTTGTTTTATGGGTCTCTCATATCTGAGGAAGTTTAGAGCGTTGTCCAGCACTTTGCTCTGCTGATGTGGAGAAGTGAAACGCTCAAGATTGGTTCATCCGATTTGATGATACTGATGAACTTAGATTTACTTTGGTTTTATCTAAATCGATTTACAAAGAAAATTATTAAAAGCTTAAAACAAATGAAATTATTAAGCTTACAACAAATAAAATTATTAAGATTTGACCCATAAAAACTAGTATACAAACATACACTGGAAGTTACTCGTAAATTAAAGTTTGTAATAAATAAAAGCTTGTCAAAATTTGTCATTTTTAAGAATAAAATGTATAGACTTACAAAACAAAAGCGAAGCGAGTGCAATAAAATCAAAATTAAAAAAACACTTTAAAAAATTCATCATTACTCTTCAGCCATACAAAACTCTATTAGGTAAAAGTTTGCAGACCCCTGACTTAGGAAGTCTAGGAAGCTTAGCATTATATAAAGCCGAGTTTACAATAACTTTTTGCGTTAGTTCTGACGTAATAACAAGTTTATTCTAATAGTTATTGCTCCTTTCTAATAATAATCATAGATACTGTAATTGTCTCGGGTGAGTAGACAAACAGAATTGCGGTTTAGTTCGTCCATTGTCTTGTTACGTCGAGAATAGTGGTACGTTTGTTTGAATATTTTTATGTCTAATCGATTGTTAGAAATTGTTTAAGTTCAGTGGGCAGCTAAAGTAGTGTCGGTTGATGATGACCAGGTTCGATTTCCGCTCGAGTATTTGGGGAGGATATTTGGCAGTCCTGAAGATCAATGAGGGTATGCGGAGATAACTCTTAGTGAGTGAGAATGTTTGAGGTTAACGTAATTATTGTCTATTATTTTGATGGTTTTAACATTGGTCTCTCGAATGAAAGGTCCTAGGATCCTGCGAGCACCCCTTAATTTTCAAATTGCGAGTTTTTTAACCGAATTTATCAATTGCTTCGGTGACGGAAAACATCACGAAAAAACCTGAACTCCTGAGTTCTCCATTCAATTCACGGTATGTGAAGTCTACTAATAAGTCCGCTAATCCATTTGTTTAATTGTTACAGTTATGTCACACTCACTACGCCGGCAATTGCTTGTAATTACAGTGAAATAAATATGTTTCCTTCTTTCCTAATTATATATGAAGTAACACGACTCATCGCGGCTTCGATTACACGATTAATCGTAAATATCAGCATTATTGGTAATAAGCACAATATCTACAATATCGGCAACGACTGCAATATCAATAGTATTAGTAATGAGCGCAATATCTACAATACCACCAACGACGGCAATATTAGCAATATTGGTAATAAACGCAATATTTGCAATATCGCCAACGACGGCAATATCAGCAATATTTGCAATAAGCGCAATATATATAACATCGCCAACAACGGCAATATCAGCAACAACTGCAATATCGACAATATCTGCAGTCAGCACGTGACGTCCATCCGCAATCATTGCAATCAGCTGCCGACGCTTTGTCGGTTGCGGTCGCAATTCGTGACGTCAGAGCAACATCATGCCTACGAGGTAGTAAGTATTTGTGTATTTTCCTTGTCATTTGTTTTCAATATAACATATACTTCCTAATGGAAGTAGTACGATTATATTATTGAGCGGTGATAGCGTAGCTTTGAACTTTGGTCTCTCGAACGAATCTCAGGTTCAAATCCCGTGGCGTGCACCTCTAAGTTAAGTAAGTTTATCTAAACTTTATTGACCACCATATAATTATTGCGGTAAAATAGGCGAGCTTAATATACTAATACACTTTCAGATTATCACTTGCTACGGTGAATGAAAACATCGTGGCATCGTGGGAAAACCTGCACTCCTGAGAGTTTTCTTTTCAGTTCTGGAAGGTGTGTGAAATCCACATATGGCCTATACTCCTTACATTGTGAGAGGAGACCAGAGCCTAGTAAGGTACAATAATTGGTTGCAACGACAGACGACGTTGCGACTCGTCAACTCGAATATAAAATTCCAAATTATTTGACCCTACTGACCCGAAAAAACTAGAGATAAACGCATTCCTTGGTTCTTTGCTTAACCCTAGTGCTATGAGAACCTCATTACCGTGGCATTTAAAACTGGTAATTATTTGATGATTATTTCGACCCAATTAGGTATTTTGATCCGGCTAATGAGCTGAACGCAAACAGACCTATCTGCGTATTTTGTGGTTTTTGTAGTTTCAAATTGGTGTAGTGGGTGATTAGTTTGTGGTTAAAATTGTCTGAACTGGCTAATGATAGACATTGGGCTTGGTGACGCACTAGGTGAACGGGATTGTGATAATTTTGAGCTGGTTTTGAAGTCACTTTTATTCAGAAGTCAACTGTTTGGTAGAGCTCCTGTGATTTCTTAAAAAATTGACACTGTGAATAATATGAAGTTATTATTTTCCTATGTAGCCCTTCTGACTTACCAATTCTTTCCGGGTAGAGGTAGCCTTTAAATAACTCGTCATGTTCGAATACTCATATTCACGTATAGAGCAGTAATAGTATAGCGGTTTGAACGATAGTCTCGAACAGGAGGTGCTGGATTCAAATCTTGCGGTGCACCTCTTAATTTCAAAGTTATGTGCATAACAGAAGTTTATTATCACTGGTAAAGGAAAAGTTCGTGAGAAAATCTGCAATCCTGTGTGATCTCCATAAAATCTGCATGGACTGGCCGGTCTATGGCCTGCACCCCTCATAGTGTGAGTGAAGACCCGAGCCCAGTAGGTAGGTAGTACTTATGGCTTGCAGTTATGTATGTAATTCGCGAATACTGTACCTTCAAAGCTGCTTGGGTTTGGTCAAGTATTATCTTTTCCATACCTACTTGGGCCGTGACCACTTTCTTACCTACATGCAACTTCTCCACTCTTGTGTCTGCCAATTCCATAAAAATATATAATAGATAAGTCAAAACTTTCTTCTTATTTTACAAGACTTGAACGGCGAAATTACTTAAATTTAAAACCGAATACAGTACTTACTAAGTATCTATTAATACTCTTCACAAAAGGCAAGGCAAACAGTATTTTTCTGACAAAAACCGTCACCAAAAAACATGATACAAACGAGACAAAAAAGTGTGATTTTGATCTCAATTTAATTAAACTTTAAGGTCACAGACCGAGTCATCGAACTGAAGCTGTAACCCGATGACGAGGCTAAACCAACCCTTTATAACAAAAAACTAATGAACATCCACTGAGATAACTCAATTTGGCTCCCCGATTGAGTTTCTTACGCTCTCGATATGTTTCTGGTTTTTGCTGTGACCAGGTATATAAAAGGACTATGAAATCTGTAGTCAAATAAGGTTGACCACAGCTTAGAAGAAAGTTAGCCATAGTATGAAACAGTTCACCATAGCTTAGAACAAGGTTAAACTTAAAAAATACATGGTTAACCATTGATTAGAACAAGTTTGATCATAGTTACACATTTACACCTAAAGTTACGCAACACATTTATATTCATCGTCATCATCTCAACCCATCACGGCCCACTATTGAGCCCGGGTCTCTTCTCTGAATAAGAAGGTTAAGGCCGTCGCCACGCTGGCCAAGTGCAGATTGGCAGACTTCACACACCTTTGAGTTTTGCAAACTTCCCGGCATGCAGACTATCACCGCATTCATATTACAACATGTAAATAATTAGCCAGCCGAAACAGCAATGGCCTAGCCACATAGTAAGCCCAATAACCGACGAGGAGAGGTCTAGAGTAGAGACCATATCTAGGAAAAAGGAGTACAGGAAGTTTCCCAAACAGGTATACAAACAACCTGAAGAGGTCAGCGGGCACCTGGATGTGTTAGAGTGGTGCAAATAAGGAGAAGCTTATGACCAGCTGTGAACGCCCAAAGTGTGATAGATGGATGGAACCAGTTCAAGCATAGAGATTCTGAAATGGTGGGATAAGTAGCTACTTATATACGCATATGAAGGGCTTATAGCTTAGTTGCTTAATAGATCTTAAGTGATCAAGCTGTTCAACACGAACGGAAAAAGAACAGGATATCGCTAGTCGCCAAAATAAAGTTGGTGTGAAAATATTGCACCAATAAAAGCAAACCATATTCGGCAAGAAAGATGACCTGTTAAAAAGTTCTTTTATACGAAATCAAGCGATGTTAAAATGAGTAAATGGCACAAAATCTTTAGACATAGACTTACCGGTGGAAACCTAGAATGAAATTCAAATGGTCAAACTAAATGACAGAAGCTTTAGTGCGCAACTTAAATTTCAGAAGTTGTTTACATTGTATACCCTCATGTTGAGGGTATTGTTATCTGACGATAATAACCTATTTCTATGGCTTTATGTGCCCTTTTAGGCACGGAAGCAATCAATTATTTAGCAACGTTCAGCTTATGCTAAAACCTATTCTAATATCCATTGTGTTTCGTAATTCTTAACTAGCTCAATCGCTTAGAATCAACGCAAGCTGCAAATGCTGCTGTGGAAAATTTATTCAATTATCTTCCTCTAGTTCCAGAAGTTTCTCGGAGCATGTCCAGGAGCTGATTACTGGGTTGGCAATGAATACGGTTGCAGGGCGGGCCGCGTGGAGCATAATTGCTGGACCTAATACGGCTTCTCAGTCGTCTTGTTTCGCAAATCATCTTCGCTCATTAATTTTGAAGGTGTACAGGCTAGCTCGAAAGTGTTTGTGTACAGATAAAATAAAAAGAATAAGCAACATATATATCGTCAAGATACGTCATACACATACAACATAGTATATTCAGACTTAGAATAATTGTCTGTGACGAAATGTGCCCAAAATATGGTGCAGGATAACCGCAATGACCGATGCACTTCTTACTTCTGGATTTTTTATATGAGCTGCAATTTAAAATATTAATTATTTACGTGTACTATTAATCAAGAAACAATTGATATGAAAAATGTATTACCAATTTTTTACGCAATCATATTCATGCACTATGGTAATGTGTGACGTAGGTGGCTTGGATGATACTATTAATACAACACAAATTAATCCCGACTGGAAATCGAAATACGTCACAGGATAGCACAAATGAATATTAGTTCCTACTTAATTGTAATAAATTTAACATTTTTTTTAATTTTCCAAATTTCATTCATCGCACGGTAGTTGAAATTTATGTAATGAAATTATAAAATATATTAATAAGTAACACTTACGTTCACAACAGTACTTGTACAGAGTACGATGTAAATTGAATTACTGGGCGTGGACACGTTCTGCGGTGACTGTGCGATACAGTACGCGACTATACCCGCCATTTTATAATTATTAACAATACACTTTTATTATGACAGACAACAAGAATTACATTATGATCACGTAAATGGTCTTTGTTTTTTTTATTGTAAACACAATAGTAATTTAGTATTGCACTGGAGCAGCGTGGTGTAATGTGTTCTAGACCTCTTTAGTTACAAGAAGAAATCCGTGCTCAGTTTTGGGTCATTAAATTGTAGAAGCCAGCCAATTAAGATCTAGTCTTTTTTTCTCTTCTTTCTCAAACTCTAGTCTAGCAAATTTCAACAAAATTTGTTTAGCAGTTTAAGCGTGAAAAGGTAATAAACAGACAGGATTTGATCGCTTGTAATATCCTCTGTTTTGGTAATTAACAAAAATATTTCGTCTTACCTACATACACAAAGCAGTTTTGTTCCACTATTTGCTCCTGCAAAGACATTTTTCAGAGTGAGAGTGAAAATGAAAGAAGAAATACAGGATTTTCCCTATAATATACTCGTAATTCTATACTTCACATGATTTAAAATTTGAATTTCGAATATATGAAACGAATAACAGCACGTCTGTCGGGCCAGTTGTTAGTTTGTTGGATGGTCGGATGGTCCCACCACCGGCGCCGGCGGCGGTACCGTTGAAACAAAGCGGTGATTGGGCCTCGGTGACTTGCACTAACTGGCTTAAACTACTTCGAACCGCCGTGAAATTGGGGACACAGAGGCGTTGGTTCCGTATGCGATTTTGGGGGCTACAGGTGCTTTTAATTAATGAAGTACATTTGTTTTGGTAAATTATGGTGGTGAGAAAAATTTTGGGTTTTTGGATGGTTTTTGTTACGGTTAGTTGTTAAGGTTTTTGGTTGGTTGTTTTGTGATTTGTGGGGTCACCAATCGATATTGTCTTGGCATTCATTTGCATTGCGTACAGGTCTCTTTTTACGTTGTTAGTGGGATAGGCAACCACAAAGTTGACAAAGTGCAAATTGGTACTACACTTTTCACTACGAACTTTCCGGAGTCCGGGTTCCGTCACTGTTTCCTTTGAAGGAAACAGAATACCCTTGATGGTATTCTCACTGTTTCTTCCGAGATAATTTACTGATACGGATAGCTTTGAAAATGAAAGGTTTGCGTACGATCGAATTTTATCCTTTTTCGAAGGACCAAACTTTCAAACTATTAGATGTCGCTACTATAGCTATACGCCTTTTGCTGAACTTTTGGCAAATCTTGAGATTTCGCTCTTAGGTTGAGATCAGTTTGTACTGAACTAAGACTTAGGTGATATGTATTCATATAAAAGGCAGATCTATTGGTTTTGGCGTTGGAATCGCTATATAACCTGTTAGATTCCACATCGGCTACTTGTAACGCAAATTATTTGTATTAGGTCAATCGATCTGTTATTAGATATGCGCGAAGCACTGACCAATATTGAGCAATATTTGTCATTGACCAAGATTTATACAACATTTATAATTTAGTTCAGACGGGACTCTGATCTATGTAACTGGGTCGAAATATCGTCGCAAAAAACATGTATCGTGAGTACCCGTAACACAGCATAATTTATAATTTAGTTAATAACAACAGCAATAATATACATCATTGAGATGGGCGGTGGGTGGTGGGTTGAGACCCACCACGGGCCACTATTGAGCACGGGTCTCCTCTCTGAATGAGAAGGATAAGGCCATAGTCCACCACGCTAGCCAAGTGCGGATTGGCAGACTTCACGCACCTTTGAGTTTTGAAAACTCCCCAGCATGCAGGTTTCCTCACGATGTTTTCCTTCACCGTTATAGCGAGTGACATTTAGGCCTGACACCCTGATAGGCCAGCATTGGATAAGGTTATTCTAAGCCGTAACAATGCTAAAATTTGTTAACTTTGCACGCCAAAAATTATTTTCGAATCATGGCCGGGTTAAAGAGTAATTTTCTTCATGTCAACAATTGTTCGTACAAGTACATTGTTTCCATACGAATCCCCAAAAGCTATGTACGTCGGCGTATCGGTTTCAAAGTAAGAATCAGCTACTAATCTATTTATTGATTCAACAGTTGCCGTCTCTGATCAAACAACGGTAGGATGGAACCGTCTCCTCCATATTGTTTTATAGGGTTGGCACTTTCTAAAATTGGGTTTTTATTTTTTATTTCATTGTGTTAAACATGAGGTTATGTCAAAAGTCCTTTCGTTGTCGTTCTCGTGTATGATTTTTTCGGATTTTCGTATTTAAAGTTGCCCAATTATATTTTAAACGTATATTTTCAAGTGTAGGATTTTCTATTAATGTTGATAAATTCACGTGCACAATTTTTATGTCTATTGGCTTAAATTATGCATGTTCCATCAGTTAGTACGAGTTTGTCAGTCATTTTGTAAATACATACATACATACATATGTACATACGTACATGTACGTATTGTGCATACGATATAAAAACGTTGGCTGTGTACCTATGGCATACAGTTTTACTTTCCATAAAAAAAATCTTTAAAAAAAATCGCATAATACTTACGAGTACAAAAATGTACACTCAGATATTTTAATGTTACTCAAATATTAATCTATCTTTTTCAGCATTCACTCGTAACTGACAGCCCTACGATACACCGTAACTAACTAAATGTAAATGATGAGTTGTATATTATATTAAACACGATTTTATGAACGCCTAGTTTTTAGGGTTCCTTATAAAATATACGAAAACAGAAACCTATTTCATGACTGCTTTCGTCGGTCTATCAGTTCTCTTTTATGCCACAACAGTAAGCATATGAAGTTTTCGCTGAATAAATGCCATTTCCTATTAATACATACTATAACGTAGTTATTTTGTAGCAATGATAATGAAAACCTAAAATTGAAAAATGGGAAATAAAAAATATTAAGTAAAAATTACAGCGAACCCCCATTCTTACAATAAATATGATACTGAACCCTTATAAATGCGACTAGTACATTCACTTGGCCAATTTTAGTTCAAATTACATAAAGGAGCTACACAGATCACTGGAGCCGCCCTCATATTAACGTACGGTAATGAGAAAAAGTACCGCTTTTGTTAATATTGTTGCACAAGAGAAGAAATAAACTGAGGAGTTAATAAGATTGACTGTGTCCAATATGTATTTGACTCAGACCAAGTGAGATCTGCACAACGATGAAATCGCACCCTTCGTTATATAAGGGCATAATATTGGGCATAATCAAAAAATACATTTTGAGAATTCACGTTTCGAAATTTTGGATTCCGATATTATACCTATTATTTTCCACACTACGATCTACCTCTGTACAAAATTTCATCCAGATTAGTTCAGTAGTTTTTGCGTGAAGGAGTAATCCATCCATCCATCCATTAATTTATCCTCATAATCTTTCCAATATTTTTAAGATTATTGTCATTTTTTCTCGATCAGCGCTAACCAATAGAGAATTTCATTTTGTGCCCTTCGCCGTTAAATCACAGTTTTAAAAAATGTATCTTTGGCGACGTATTGCCAAAATTATACGGCGAAATATTAAAATACTGCGTACTTACGTACTAGATGAATTAATACTTACGTACGTTCATATCACTGACATGTTCCGTTGTTTAGAAGTGATATCACTGCACAGCATTTAGTAACCTGTTAGTCACTGAGCGCGTAGGAATTCCAACATTTGTGAGGAAATTTTTAGTAACTTTAAAATACCTCGTTATGTGTTGAGCTTCTTTCATAATTATTCACCCGATCGTAATTCAAAAGAATAAGTTTAGATTAAGTGCGTGAGTTGTCCTAAGATATTTATTTATTATTGAAATTTGTTTATTATAATATCTGTAAAATACTGAGAGCCTAAGGTCCGATAGCAGAAATCTATTATAATAAATAAAAGTTGAAACCAAACTCATTGCATATAATAATCCCAATACGAACTAATGACGTTCCAAAAACCACGCCGCCAGCCAATCAAAATTCATTAACCCTTCAAGTTCGCTTTTTCGGAGCGAACCATAAATTGGAAGATTTTAACCCTCCACCCTTTTTGTTTGTGGTAATGAGAGAATTACCATACAAATAGATTCAGTTTGAATCTCCGGTATAATTGAGGCTGGCGCCCTGCTGGTACGGTTTCTTTGAGCGCGCCGGTCCAACAGATATTATATCGTTCGTCTTCACAAATATTAGTTGATATGAATTAAACGATTGATTTGTTAATTATACTCCAGCGTGTTGCTAGTGTTTATGTTGCGAATAGACGCAGTTAAGATGTTGGTTGGTACTGAGAAAATGTTGTGGTAACGAGGATGAATTTTACTGGAATTTTGATAGAACATAAAGTGAACTGTTGTCTTTAAAAACGCGCTGGTTGTTTGTACAAAAGAAAAGTGAACGTTAAATTAATTTCTACATGACTTTTCCACTTCTAGGACTGTTGAAAGAGATTTCATAAACAAATATGCAGTCCTATGTACATTTCTTTCACGATTTTTTCTTCGATATGTAATTTAAATGTGCAGAAATTATTACTAAAAAATTTACGTTTTTTTGCCCTGTAGGAAAGAAAAAATAATGAAGAACGAAAAATCGTAATAATAACATGTTAAATAATTCAATATAATAAATTATAAGGAATGGTATCTGCCGACAAATCCTTCACTGAGAAATCGCATTTATGAAAAACCTGCACTTGGCACTTACTCGTGTGTACACCTATTTTAAGACTATGGTATTCTTTTATTGTTATTCCTATTATTTCTTTAACACTATAACACACTAACAATTTGATTTACACAACATAATATATCTTAAAATACACGAATTTCTTTAAGCAGTAATTAAAAATTATTAGTAAACAGTTAAGAATTCAATATTTCCGACAAAGCTCAACTTAATTCATAACGTTTTTAATTAGAACAGGAAATAATAAAGCTGACATACAATTTATTTGAACTGTTCTGATAAATAAACATTAAATTTGTTCATATAATATACAGTATTAGTAATGGTTACGTAAAAATATAAATTTCTTGACTAATTGGTATGGATTAATGTGTAGAGTTATTTGCAAAAAACAAATATAAAAAACGAACGTATGTATTATTTGATCTTGAACAACACAGGGAATCTTCGTATGGGACCAACAGTAACACTTTAATTATTCACATGTTGTATTCTTTATAAATAAATAAATAATAAATAAATAAATATCTTTGGACAACTCACACCCGGCCATCTGAACCCAAACTAAGCGTTAGCTTGTGCTATGGTGATC
>DWJZ01001199.1:0-24791 GCA_018249125.1 Asbolis capucinus | reverse complement strand
CCGTTTCCGCTTAATTTCTTACGGATTTTTGTACGAATATATATTTTGTTTTGGTGTTTTTCAAGTTGATTGTATTTTTTTTTGGTTCTGTTTCCGACCCAAAAATAGTTGAGGTCTCGCTTTACAAAAAACCATAAGTAATTACGCTAAACAATTTTTACATGTAAAACGTACTCATTATTATTGTAATGTATATCCGTTTCAACTCAGTTGCATAGTAAAGGTAATATCGGTATAATTCCTTTAATCGTAAGAATCTATAATAAACATTAGTCTGTTAAATAAATGCCCCAGCCGATAATCAAACTGAAAGCTGTATCTTCGCGAAGAGGCATTTTAAGTACCAAATAGGCGCTACAGCCTAGACTCTGTAGTCCTAGGATATAATAACGAAATGGCTGAATAACATACTTCAATAAATATTAAATTTTATTTATTCATCGAACATTACGCTTTTGGGATTACCAAATCTAATTTAATAACGACAATATGACGTTGAATTATTAATATAATTAATGAACATAATGTGGATCTAGCACACGCAATGCATTAGGAAAAATGCATTTGGGGTTTTAATTAAATAGAGGGACCGGGTTTATTCATCATAAATTATTAGGTTTTTTATTAAAATAGGGTAGTGTCTCCAATCTTTTGTCGACAGTAAATGAGTTTTATAGTTGTAAATGAGTTTTTCAAACCCAGGCCCGCGGGCCATAATTTGGCCAGCGAAAGGATTTGAAATGGCCCGCGAAATTATGTTTTTCGAACTTTTTCATTACGCAAATCCTGAGTGTAATTAACTAGGAATTACTAGTGGCCCGAAGTAAATTTATCATCCCTCTGTTTAACCTAACTGTCAAAAAGGTTGAGCGTACTTGTTAGAGTCACGTGTATTAAAAATAAGACTGTATCCTTTTATTTTATTTGGGTATGAAACAGTACGAAACAAATTATAAAACAACATAGTAATTTATAGCAATTTGCACTATATCGGTAACCAGTAACGTTAACCACAAAATACTATCTCAACGGAAAACAGGGTGTAACTCTTTAGAGTAACTCATAATAATTTCGCGCATAAACGGAAAATAACAAGGGCGTAACTCTGACAAGAATTTCGTTATTATTCGAACATAATATGGACGTCATTTTGATGAGATACTGTTAAGAGTTACATCCTTATTGTTTTCAGTCATCGATATATTTCTCAGGATTGACTTAAAGATAGACTGTTGGTCTTACAGATAGACTGTTATGCTAGCAAAATAACATAGTGTGCTACGATTTTAGTTATAATACTCGTGTTAAGTATGCAAATTGCCGACAACAGCGGGTTATGATCCCCTGGTGAGCCGTTTGCCCTATAAGTGTACAATTACTTGGGTAATATATTTCGTTTTTACTAAAACATTTCGCTAAATGTTGGCTAACATGCAAGGATGTTTTGTATTGGCTTTGTACAAACTGTTGTTTCCTACTTTACTCTTGGAGACTGATTTTTAGTGATTTAGCTGAGGAATAAGGGAGTATATCATTAATTATTTTAAATTAATACTTATAATAAATTTCTAGCTGATCGATGTCTGCAAATATAATATTGGTTAATAATATATCAAATCCACTCATCTATACATCAACTCTTATTGAAAACAAAACGTCTCGGTTGAGAAGAGAAACCTGTCATATGCCCAAAATGCGATGTGAATCAAGAACCAAAATAAAATCAGAATATCTTGGCATCAAAGCACCTCAGACTCTGTTCAATCAATTCAGAACTGGATTAATCAGATTGATCGAAGGAAGATTTAGTGGGTACCCGATGTCGGAAGAGTTTAACCGGCTGAGGCTGTAACGAACGAGACAGATTGCCTTGCGTACGGGATGGATGGGAGGATTCATCACAAAGTTAATATATAAGTATGTTGAATACAAGCTTTTCGTCCGAGGAATTATATTGGTAGACCGGTTGGTCAGGTTAGTCAAGTTCGATTCCCATCCAAGTCAAACTTTTCTGTGACGAGCAGGAATGTTTATTCTGTGGATGAGTGTAAATATCTATATATGTATATAGTTAAAAACATATATGTATGTTTATCAGATCATCATGTTCAGATAGATCATCATAGTACCAGCTGACGCTTAGTTTGGGGTCAGATGGCCGTGTGCGAGTTGTCCAGAGATTTTATTAGAGAATTTAGTGGTACAGATAAGAAAATAGAATAAAAATAATGTTCATTATAATAAAAATAAACTGGGTATTCAGTAAATGCCTACTACATATTCCTCATAAGATAAATATGTTATTTACTATTTGCTAATTAATAGCATATGTTTACCTGATACCATTCTTTTGATGTACGAGGGCATTCAATATATCGGTATTGGTATGAAAAAAAAGTAGGAAATTTTTGGAAACATCAATTTCTTAATCTTATCCCACAGGATCTCAAAACATTTATAAGACCGAGGTATTAATTTCTCGTAAACTTTCTAAAAAATATTCTTCCGGCTTCTTTTCAAAATGAAAGATGCATTAATCGCTCCCTTGGGTTCTTCATCGTCGGAAAAGCCCTTTTCACGAAGATCTTTCGTTAAATTTGGGAATAGACAGTAATCACTAGAAACCAGGTCTAGACTGTAGGGAGGGTGGTTTATTTCCTCGAAGCTAGTCTCGCACAGAAGCCTTCGCAACGCGCGCAGTGTGAACCGGCGCGTTGTCGCGAAGCAGCAACACCCCCACTGTGAGATTTCCTCGCCTCCTTCAAATTGCGTAAAGTGTCCCTGTTTCGTGTACTCGATTATTAAAATTTCTTTAGGATCCTAAATTAGCGTGGCCATACTTTTTCCGGCTGATGCCGATGGGACTTTGAACTTTTTAGAGGGATCTGCACCCTTTTTATGCCACTGCATGGACTCTAATTTGCTCTCAGATTCAAAGTGACGAACCCACGTCTCATCTCCAGTACCCAGCCGGTCGCATACACTCGCTGGGTTTTCACCACAGAGTTCTAGAAACTCCTTACAGCACTCGACTCGCACTTGTCTTTGAGATGCCGTAAGCATTCTTGGCACCCATCTTGCACCTTTGAAAGGTTAAGATGGTCATGAGGTATAGTGTGTATGGTACCCACGGATAGGTTAGTCATCTCTGCTAACATCTTGATTTTTATTCGGGCGTCTTCGAGTACAAGTTTCTCGACTTTTTTTATTATTTCTTCAGTGATGGCGTTAACGGAGCCGTCTGAGGGAGAGTCGTCTTCAATGCTTACCCAGCCCCTTTTAAACTTACTTGACCATTCTTGAACCGTGGGTAACGACGGTGCAGAGTCTTGGTAAACAGCGACCATCTCTCCGTGAATGGATTTTTCGTTTATCCCCGCTTAGTGAGTTATTTAATAGCCGCACGTTGTTCAATTTTTTTCATCATAGGAGCCTCAGTAATTCTGAACGTCTATCACTGAGGATAATTAACTAAAGATCATAAATGAGTGAAATTTCATATTTATACCCTCAGGTAGTGTACAGAGTAAATTAGTAAATGATATACATAAACCATATAATTAGTATATCACTCCGATACCGAGAATACATTGAACGTCCCTCCCAAGAATTGTGATTTTCAAGTCGGCAAAGAAAAATCGTATAGCAATTCTTCGCGTGACGTCACAAAGACTGAATATGCAATTTTTCCGCCTTATTTCCCTATATGTTATGGTCTCAAAATGAAAGTAATTCTTTCTTAGCAAGCATCATTTTTATTTAAACTCTATTCCGCTAAAGATATAAAATGGTTTTACCAACACCAGAAGCTACTATTTTTATTTAACCAAATTACTTTTTAAACGGTAAACTCATAAACCTGAAGGCTTTCAGGGCGATTAAAAACGATTATTCGTGAAGTGCACGGTAACAAACGGTTGCAACTATCAAAATGGCATTTCACATAACACCGTTACTAATTGTGAGTTGTGATGCCTAGTTTCTAATTAGGGTTGCCACAAAAAAAATTAATTATTTCGGAATAGTGCAGCCTTGAAAAACTATCTCTCTAAGCAGCGACAAGGTTAGCCTAACCCCAACCCTGCTAGGCCAAGAAGGAAAAGATAAATTTAAAAAAAGAAAACTTTAACACCAACCAGATGAATGGGTAAAAAGAGGAAAAAGTTCTTCGACACTGCGACCTACACAGCCGTTCGTTATGGATGGTCGACCAACGAGCAGACAAGCCTCATAAAGGCAGTTGATCACCATTGCCCATAAACATTATCCTTACAACCCCACCTCTAAGCAGCTTGACTTCTGACCTTTCACAATATCGTAGTCTGCCAGCTTGGGGTCGGTAACCTAATGCGCCGATTGTACCAAAAACCAGTAGTTCAAAGAAGACAATATTAGTAATATTCTACTAATAAATAAATAAGGTGATTGTAGGCAACCCTTGAGCACGGTTATTCCATAATATACTGTAACAGATTAGCTTCTCCCTAATCTGTAATAATTCTGATTAGAGACCATATACGTCACAATAACAGTAACGACGGACAGAGGTAATACATTAAGGCATCCTAATGTATAAAAAGGGGCGTGTGACAACCCTACAAAAACACATATGGGCTCACGAAACACCACCATCAATCACATAGGTTTCGCTCCACTGCCCGTGACAATGCGGCTAAGAGGCTCTTTAGAAAATTAACAAAAACCATAAAGTACTAACTGTCGAATGTGGATAAAAAATATGGTTCAAAGTGCTCACGTGATGATTGAATTCAGATAGACGCGAGGAGTGATAAATGGTTGCATTTATAAGCAGTTTGTAAATGGAAAACGAAAACACTCTGTAAAACAACTTTTATGCTTAATCGGGAAATATTGACGAACATAACTATATATTGTGATTTCCAAATGAAGTTATAGTAGTTAGTGAAGAAAGGAAATAAATTATTTCAAGGTTAGCTACACAGGATGATTCTAGAAGGATATATTCACCACCATGTAATACAATCACACAATGGAATAGAATTGCTGGCAAACTGCTTTACTCTTATTACATCGGAACCAAGAATCACTTAAGCCACATTAGAATTTCAGAGGCATAAAACAGTTGAAATCGTAAAAAGTTCCTCTGACTGAACTGTTCATAAAGAATTCTGGTTGGGCGTAAGACAATAGAAAATGGGTCATGACATCGTATGCACTAAAAAACTTTGGCTCCATTGCAAAGTCAGTGAAACGACTCTTAAATGCGATTTTCCTTTTACAATCTAGAATATGTCTCGCGCTGCAAGATTTAGTGGTGCCATTACACAGGTTTTGAGTTATATCATTAGCATTATCTTTTTATTACTGACGGTGTAAAGAGATTATGAGATTTATAAATATAGAAGGGATTATTGCTTCTGATGATTTCAATGGAGACAAAATTTAAGCAACTGACAGCGCCTGCTAGAGGCAAAGTAATCAAAGCTGTGTGATGTAGGACTCCTAAAACAGTCGGTTTTTAAACTTTCTAAATATTTTAGTCGTAACTTATGTAGGAGGCCAGTTTAAAATTTTCAAATACATGGGTTTGTCATTAACCCTTAAAGTAATCCAATTTATAGGAGCTGACAGGAGTAGGATACGAAGTAAGCAGAGACCTGTAGTGGGCCATTAATGGATTATTGCTTCTTACTCAAGTTAAAATCATTACACTGATAGTTCCGAACTCTATTTAACAGGCGTGCATATGTCCGCAGCATGAACGATAAATCTTTCTCTGTATCGCAACCTCCCATCTTTCCGTCCTGTATGTTTTGTACTACACAAACCGGGCAAGAAGCGAGTCTATATGGTATATCTTTATGATCTAACTGGCTCGTCTTAATATTTTCATAAATACGTTTTTAGCGATGTAAAGAAGGCCTTGTACTAGTCACAATATACCAACGAGACAAAACATTGAGAAGCTTTTGATCATTTTAAAGCATTCTTATGAAAGACTTGTTTGAATTATTCGGATTGTTGTAACCATTTCCACAAATTTACTGCAGGATATGAACTAAATGAACACGATATGATAACAGATGAAAGCATAACAAAAAAAAGTATTCTAATTACAAAATAACAAACAAATCTTTAAGAGTGAAGTAGCTGGAGAACATTATTATATTACTCGCCAATTAATCTTCAACTAACTACATCCATATTGTGGTCGGTTCCTATGAACATTTTGGTCGCAACTAAGGTTAGCCTTCAATGGAAAAGTTTGGAGCGATTCCAGTCAAGAGTTCTGGCTTACCAAATCTGTCTGCAACACTTCGTGCATTATAAGCAAAATTGGATGATTAGAAAATCCTTCTTCATGATCTCATTCAGTAGCAATCTGCAGAAACATCTGTATAAGCTGCGTAATATTAGTTTTTATAAAAGGCTATACACTTTTGGAATGATATAGAATCTACAAAGGCAAAATGAATTTGCAGGAACGTACGTACGATTTAAGACAATTACATTTTCTAATAAGTGTTATTACTCCGTTATTCCACGACCTCCCATTTCATACCAAGCTGTTTACCTAAATACCATACTCTGAGGCATGCAAATTTGCCCCACGATCAACGAATATTTCATTTTTTACGTCTAATTCTTTACGCTAAATGCCAAATGAAATTAAACTGTTCGTGATAACCCTCCTAACCTTAACTCGGTGTATCCCGACCGAATCTACGCTATTTGACTACAAATAGTCTCACAATACCCGCATATCCCCACGTTTGCTTATGACACTGTATGCAAATCAGATTCGATAAATATATTGAATGTACGAATTGAATTTTATATGCAAATCTCTGGTTGGGTGTAGGTCTATCAATGTTCTTGGGTTCGATGATGTGGAAACAATCAATGATAATATTGGGTTTGATTACACAGAAGATGATTGTGTTGTATAATTTAAATAAACTAACGCAGTAACCACAACAGTCGACAAAAAATGAATTTCAAATTCAATGACCTCCTTCAACAACTCTAATGACTTGCCATTCGTAAATATTGTTACAATAGTTGCTATTAATAATTTTATTTCACGTATGCATAACATTTATCTTGCAATTATAATAAGACTCTTCAACACAACAAAAGCCTAAAACCATTGTCTTTAATAAAGAATCAAATTGAACGGAGGGTTTGGAGAAGCGACCCGAATCCTTCACAGAATAATAATTGACTGTGGACCCCACCAATCGAAGGCCAATTGGGAACTTTATTATTATCCAGGAGCAGCTGTCACTATGACGTGGCAAATGGACCGTGGGGTCCCAAATACCCCTTGGCTAATAACATATGAAATGTACATTTACAAAATGATTGGGGGAGAGTTGGCTTTAGTATGTTTTGCTGGCGATATTTGGAATTCTAACAAAAATAATAATAGCTTTACTTCAGGTTCTAAAGGTGCACTTATGAATGATAAACGGAAGGAAGAATACATATGTGTTCAAAATTTTCTTTAGACTTATGATTTACGTCAGATGCGAATAGATTCTACAACATTGTACGATCACAAAAATGTTATAGAAGTTAAACATTAAGGTGAATCTAGAGGTATTATCAATTATAATACTGTGACCAATCATAATACAAAACTTAGTATAAATCTCGCGCAGAATACAGAACAGAAGATTGCACACTCAGAAGGTGAGACTCAACTCAGAAACAGGACACCAAATACAGTTGGTATTCACCAATCAATTGATATTTATACATAACTCATTTAATTAAATCATGAAATGTAACTTTTAAAGCGCAAATTTATGCAATGCAATTATCATGAAAAAGCGTTCCACGAATTTTATCTTATGTTCATCGGATTAAAGTTTAACAACACAAGGCCATTATTATTGTCGATCGTTCACGCGAATGACGTTAATTCGAGATCAAGTTAACTTTATTACATTTCAGGTGGTTTGAGCCTACTTTAAATATTGTTGTCATTATATTGAAGGATCTGAAATGTACGTCCTTGATTCCTTAAGAGGTATAAGCAAATATTTTAGTGAAATTCACCACGATAGATATTACCTGAGTATTACGGGTTTTATAAAAACAACAGGAAATTAAACTATCCAGCGAGCTGAGGACACGTGTAAGCAGAATAAATTGAACTTAAAACATGATCTTTATCTAATTGCTTCGCTTCAGAAAAATCAGTTCCCAAAAAAGTAGTTATTGTGACATAACTGTAACAGATAGACATATGATGTCGTAGACTTATTTCTAAATATTGATGTCCTGTATAAAATGGAAATATATCAATTTGTTCTATTGTTAATCATTTCGTTAATGTACGCTATATAAGGATTTTGTTTGGAATTTTTCCACAAAATGGGTGATATTTTTGTAGTTTTTATACAGAATCCTATCGTGTCTGAAGAAGTTTTCAAATCGGACAACAAGGTTCGCAGCCTATTCTCCTCAAACAAACAAAAAAGCAAACAAACAAAGACTACACTACAATATTAACATAAGCTATGAGTTAATAATAACATTTCATAACCTCAGCAACATCGGATAGTTCCCTCCGATCTTGAATACCTGTCGCATTGGCACACAAAAGGCCTACAAAGCCTTATCTGTCCTTTGACACTGCGAGGCGAGTATCAGGGAGATTCACGACAATTTAGCCGTAACATCTTCAGCCGGGTAAATTAGAATGAGCTCTAATTGGAATATTATCTGAGAGAAAGGGACAACTGTGTCGGACGCCATTCGTTTGTCCATAGAGGGCATTAGAGTGTTAAACACACAAGGGTTGGTTGATCCGCCATTTATCGTGGAGCTTTTTGCGGGTTCTGATTCACGCGATGCCCAGATAAGCTCCGCACGTTACGACTCCAATTATCTTTCGCACACTAAGCGAATAAGCTCGGCCATTTTGTGCATTAGCTGAATAAAGTTGAAATATGCTGTTCAGAGTCTTAAGCAAATATTCGTATGATACTACATAATCTAGTGATTTTAAAAGTACGCCAGTGGTCTCTGGGTGTAGGGCCTTTATTCCAATAAATACAATACAACATCAACGTTGTTTTTTTTTTTAGGGAATTACATACATACCTGAACTGCCATTATAAACCGCGTTCTTTTTCAAAAGTACAGACTATTTAAACCTTAAATTATGTAGTTTTCAGTGGAACAAGCTTTGTTAGAATCATATTATTATTCTCATAAATATAAGAGATAAATCGTCAATGCAACCCATAACTATCCCACTACTGGGCTTGGATCTCCACTAGCAATGTGACGAATACAAGCAAGGGACCACGCTGGCCAAGTGCATGTGGATATGAAATGAACACTACAAGTAAATTACTATATTTTAATTTTAAGAAAAATATGCTTTTAATTTCCCAGGGAAACGACTAAGTCAGTTAATTTAGCCAATTTGGACAACTATTCTGCCAGTGACAGACTGCCGGCCTTGAACACAAAGGATCAAATTTATATCTCCACTGTTTTTGTCTTTTCGTGTCGTTAATAAGAGAGTCCGGCGTTTAATGTTTGTACTAAACCCACATCATATTTTTAGCCTCAAATAATTAGGAATGATTTTTGTAATTTAGTACATTACATTAATTTGTAGTTTTTTCAGTATCAAGTAGCATAAAGGTAAAGTAAAATAATAACCTTGGTATTTTACAGTAATCTTAAAATACAAAATTTTAAACAGATGAGACGGGAATGGCTATGACCTCTTCACACACATTTTTTTAAATATTGACCACGTATTGATTGATATGGGTATTTTTAATATTCAATAAGTTAGTGCTTGACCACGAAACCACCTGATGGTAAATGGCGACATAGTATTTGATGGTAAGGCGCACTAACTTAATATAAGCCTATTCACTTTCGACTTAAAAATATTAATTAGTAAAAAAATATATTTGGGTAAATTGAGCAATTTCATTTGTTCATAAAGTAATTTATACTTCACTTTATATAGTTATATACCTATCTAAATGTACTTAGATCGGTTTGTGTCGAACCTAAGTAATAGACTAATATGAACAAATTATTCTTTCACTTCGCTTGACTGCTTTCACTTCGCTGCTTCGTAGGACACATAGGTCTACAGATATACGTGGTTGTTATATAATTGTCATAAATCATGTTAGAGCACTTCAGATGGCATTGAAACTTCCGATAAATAATCTTCACTAACTTCTGGATATGGTGGAGTATGGGAGTATGCTCTCGGCACCAGTTATGTAGACATGTACCCTGTATTGAAATTAGATTCTAATTAGTTTTTTACCAAGTTAAACAATAAAATTTCTCTATAGGCTGTAAGCACCAACCCTATCACAGCATAGTTGAGAGCGACAACCCTATATAATCGTTCCAAAGATAAACGGTGAAAACATTACACGGTTCCAATTACATTCTTTAAACGATACGTCACATCCATGCTCTGAGGGTTGCGTTTAAACGTTCCGATGTCGCTGAATTGTATTTTGTTATCGCCCTGCCGTAAATATAAATATTTTATGTACTGTATATTTTATCCTTCAGCCTTTTTTATGATATTCAAGCCGTAAAATGTCATGGCTGAAGGGTATCCACCTGAAGTTAAGTGCCCTATGTAATCTATGGACATATAGAATACCGTTACATAGATTGCGGTTGTTAGACGATTTTTATAACAGTATAAAATAAAGGTCATGTCTTTGTCAAGGCAGCCTTTCCACAAAATACATTTTTTTCATAATTTATTAAAAGTTTAATACGCTCTATGATAATCCTACTAATATTATAAATGGGAAAGTTTTTAGTAAAGATGGATGTTTGTTTGCCTTTTCACGCAAAAACTACTGAACGGATTTGAATGAAATTTGGCACAGAGATAGATTAAAGTTAGCAATACACGAGTTACTTTTTATCAACTAACGATACGGGTAAGGCCGCGGGCGGACGACATTAAGTAATAATACTCAAAACTAAACTCTCATAAATATACATTTAAAACAACTCATTTATTTCATTTCATGCAATACACTCATGAACGTCAAATATTTTAATTTTACCACCATTTCGGAAAACTGTCACAAAAAGAAGACGAAGCATCGCAAAGAGAAAGAAAAAAACAACGAAAGAGCTGCGCTACGGGCGGCGTTAAGACCTATGTTCCTGAACTGATCTGGACTGACCTGATACCGAACGGAGTATGTTAAACTACTGAACATCCATCCATGAGACCGGCTAACAGTAAATCATGACAAGTCTAGTAAATGGCTCTATGAACTAGACATGAAAAGATATTGAGCACCTGATAAATTACATATTATATTAAGGATATTTTATTATTCTGACTCGAATGCCTTTCCTCTACATTTTCCGACAGTTGCAGTATATGCACTCAGTATCATGCACACCCTGTAGGTGACTATCTGGTCTCCCCCCCAAGAAGAAAGTAGAAGGATGGGCGACTGCTAGTGGCAATAATTTCATGAATGCTTCAGTGCTTAGGAGGGCACGCAGAGCCATTGGCATCGTTATATATATATGATATATATATATCGTTAGATAGCAATCGTTAAGCTATGTCGAAGGTCTTTGCGCAACATAAAAATTCCAACACTTGGATTGGACACTGCACGGAAGCAGCGTAGTGAAGTACACTCTAGGCCTCTATAATCGGAGAGACCCGTGCTCCGTTGTGGATCATCAATGGGCCAAAACCAATTAAAGATAAAATCCCCGTAATCCAAGGCTTTATAACGAGAGGACAAAAATAGAATACCAATGAAGTTATCACGCATAAGAGAGATATTGTTTCGCATACCACGATGAATATGTACATCAAACTGCGAAGACAATACAAATGGTTGTGTTACAAGGTTTCTTATAAGGGATAATTATAAAATTGTAGTCTAGGATGCCCATAAGTATTAACTGATAAACGTGACTGTACTAATGTGCAGTATAAATGAAATATGTAAAGCAAGTCGGACAGGCCTGTCTTGGTACAATACTGACGTGACAAAGGATACTTATGACGTAAAAGTGTAATAAATAAATATCTTTGGACCAGTCACACATGGCCACCTGAACCCAAACTAAGCGTT
The DNA here is from genome assembly GCA_018249125.1 of Asbolis capucinus. Lineage (NCBI taxonomy): Eukaryota > Metazoa > Arthropoda > Insecta > Lepidoptera > Hesperiidae > Asbolis > Asbolis capucinus. The sequence goes on along the minus strand of DWJZ01001199.1, from coordinate 12,684 downwards.
AGCTTGTAGTATGGTGATCAATTAACTGATAAATCATACATATATATTTTTAAATACATACTTATATCTAGATATTAACACCCAGACACCAGGACAAATAGTTCTCTCATGACAGAAAAGTTTGAGCTGGTCGGGAATACCTACGACCTTCGGTGTAGCAGTCAGGTTCACTGGCCACTAGACCAACCCGCCTGTCAATAGCGTCAAGTCATAAGAATGACGCCCTTATTGTTTTCGTAAAGTGTGACACTTTAAGGAGCTACGTTAAGTGAGCATTTTGGTTCCTAAGACAAAATAAATGCATTTCATTTCATTACGCCCTTTCTGTTTTCTATCGTCGATATGTGTAAGGATAGGTGAATATTTACATCCATGCGTATGATTTCTAAACTTGGATCAACGTTTTAGTGGTTAAACATTTTAAATTCAAACGGGCACTCACAATCTGTTTATTACACCGTCATTCTTTTACTGTAGTCGTGAGTACCCGTTTGTATTTAAAATGTTAGTACCCGCGACGATATTATTCCAAAATATGTTTTTGTACTTGTCAGAAAAAATCTGAAAAGTCGATATCTCTTTACTAACCTTTTTCAAATATCTTTCAAACTAAAAGAACTAGACCAAAAATCGTGTATATGGGATCTACAACGCCACAAACACACAACCTTACAACATCCAGCGATACTAACGAAAGAGGCCAAGGCAAAAAAAGGTAAAAAGAATAAAATTTGTAATAAGGCCATGATTTCTTAGATTTAACCCATACATTTGTGAATAATATTTCCCTACATATTGCCCTAATTAGTGTCCAAACAATAAACAACACAAAATCGTTGCTGACTGTACCATTATTCGAGACATACTAATAACACCAAGACGACACAAGTCTATTAGAGTATATTCAAGCATCTTCGCTGAGCCAAAGAAACCCTAGTTTTGCATCAATTTTCCTAATGAAATTCCCCTCGATATTCACAGTGTTCACTATTACTCTATTCGCGGTGCCTCCTAACATTAATCTCATTTATTGTAAGTAATGGAAATATAGCTTTTGGCAAGTATGTACTATTTATGCTGACTTGTTACTCTCAGTGTACAACGAAAAGATCTTTTCTTATTTTCCCAGATAACTTTTATTTTTATTAGTAAGCTGAAAGCACCAGTCATTGGATATTTGTGATATATTTCTAAAACCTAGAATAAATAGAACCTTATGTTGGAGATTTTGAGGCTATTATCTAGTTCGTAATAAAATAAACCATGTAATAGTAGTCATCTCGAGAGCTTTAATAAGCAAATGACCTATAGATTTCGCAGAAAACTTCATATTAAACTACCCAGAACAATAAGTAAAGATAATTAAACCGGTAATATATTTTTTTACTCCATTCAACGAAACACAGTGAAGAATAATAATTTATTTTTATTAAATGTAAAGTCACCTTGTCTGTATGTTACCTTTGCACGACTTAACTACTGAACCGATTTTGATGAAACTGAGTACAGATCATTTTGTTTGTGAAAACTGGCTCAAATGCGTTAAATAATAACATAAATATTAATATAATAGAAGAGCAAAGAATGAATGGCGACTAACTCAAGAGGGACGTTAGAACCTGTGCATATTTTTCTTAATTATGAAATATTTTTTATGTATATTCTATTCTTCTACTACTACTCTACTACGACATTTAATTATTAGATAACATTTTATTTATAAAAAAAGATTTATGAGTAAAAAAATTGCACGCAATCGCACGATATACAAACCACTGCCCTGGGTGTAACTTTAAAATTAAAAACATCCCCTTTTTACCGCTGAGTACTTAAGCAATTTTCGTTCACCATAAAATTAGATACCCTATAACTCAAGCGAACTGTTAATAACATTTCACAAACAATAACTCTGTATGCTAAAGCTTCAACCCGAAGTGTGCAGTAGATTCCCGCGGGATCGAACCCTCCACCTCGCTCCCAGAGTACCAGACTCAAATATTTGCTCAACTTTCCTCTCTTAATACAAGTCGTATCTATTGTTAGTGCATTTACCCGATTCGGCCATGTTGATTTTGAAATTGTCGATATTACAAAATTATGGGGCTACTCAATGCCTTTTTATCCATTAATAGAGCAATACAAGCCAAAGTTCTCGTTTCTTTTTATTTTTTTTACTCACGTTTTGTTTATTGATATTTCCATATTTCATAGATTATGGTATCGTGGTTAACTTCTTAATCATATTTGAATAAGTGTAAAACCTATATTTTCGTGTATCATGTTTGAGAAAACTTGTATTGGGTTGCTCCAGTAAGGCTTAGTGAATTTGTTAGCCGCTTCTAATATCGAATTAGAAGCTACAGACACATTTTTTTAACCAATTTCATAAAAGTATGTTCTATATTCGAACGCATTTTACTTAAGGTACGTACACCGATTACTCGAAAACGGCTTGACCGAATTCTATTATTTAAGTTCTGTTATATCAAGTTACAGTTGTTAATGGTACTTTTTTAATTCTTTTTTATTGGTTTAGTACTTTTCAAGAAATCTTGAAAATACATATTTGTAACAACACGAAAGGAAACATACTCACTTATTTTCCTTTCTTTTTTTAAGACGGTTCACATTCTTTAAAGATTAACTATTCTCATTCCTTAGTTACCTTCCATCAGAGCGATCGCGACGGAAAGTGGTGACCTCTATGAGCGTTTGTATGTTATCGAGGGCACGTTAAGCCGTCAATTACATTTGATGACGTAAAACAGCAAGTAAAAACCATTTAAAACCAAGTCAGAGGTCTTCAGATGACAAAGCTTAGAGGTTCTTTGCCCTGTGACGTGGCACCGTGGAGTACGCTCTGGCCCTTTTCAGTTCATGAGGACCTTTTCCAGTAACTCCCTATTATTGACTTCGACTATGTAGATAGTAAAAAAAATATGTAACGATAGAACGTTTAGATATTGAAGATTTGTGCTCTATTTACTACGAAAGAGCTCATGGCATTTTGCCACAAGCGATAACCCGACTTCGATATTTTGGTAGGTCATTTGCTTACAACTGACAAGCCACCTTGGCTTATGGGAAGGCTATGACCGCTAACTATGAGTTAGGAATCGTTCTCGATAGGCTCTCGTATCGTAAACTACATACCGGTATGACAGTCTGAATAGCACAACCGATATAGGCTTTGTGGGAACTTCTAGAAAGGTATATTGAATAAATATGGAAAAAGATGTTGTCTAGAACCTGTCATAACTAAAATGACGTATGTGTCATTGAAGCTAATCAGTTTCTATTCATTACAGTCATTTGAGAAAAACAATATATTTATTTAAACCTAATTGCACTAGAATAGTGAAATTAATTTCCTTTATATTATGTCATATTGTGTTTAATGATACGGTATTATATGTTAAAAAATAACAATATGATGATAATGCAATACAAACTATAAATATATAGATATATAACAAAATATCACGCTAGGTTAAGTTCTACGTTCCATACAAAAGATTTTTGATGCTTTCTCAGTTTCTCTATTTGTATCGTTAATCTCAAACGGCTAACATATTTCAATGTAGTTTTGGTGACTGACAACATATCAATAAAGTATTTAATCCCAATTTTTTATTTCTAGCCGCATATTTAGAATGTATCCTTTATCAGATTTTAATTAAAGTAAAAGATATAAACAGTATCTTTAAACATTTTCCAGAGTCCTGACCTAACCAACTTAACCTAATTTCTGAACGCAACTAACCTAATTCTTTTAAAAATATTCTCGATGACGACAACTGCTTCAAGTTTTCCAAGCTTGATCTAGATTCTAACACCTTTAGTTAAAACTCACATATCGATAGACTAAAGGGGATAATTCTATGAAATCGAAAGCAATGGGCTGGTGGTAAAAAAATGTTATAACTTCCTCACTTGTGAAACTCCATTTTCAAAATTGACATGACTCTCCCACAGAATATTTATTTCATCATTTCTTTTATTATAGATCCATACAAGCATATCCAAGTAATGTATGGCCCGTTACTGAGAAAGAATTTCTCTTCGTAACTGAGAACACATTAAACATACTCCACTCTCCTCTAATCGAAAATTTGGAAACATTATGCAGCTCGAAGGTCTCTATACGAGTGCCATCTGACGACAAAGACAAGTAGGACGGCATAATGTACCTTCCGAGACACGAAAGATTAAGGACGGATAAAAGTACTACAAATAAAATGACTATAAATAATGTGTCATCATTAGACGTTATCATACAGCCAAGCAGCTGACGCCTATCGTCTCTTACTGCTCGCTAGTTTGTCAGTATGAAATTGTCAGTCCGTAGTCGTGCTAGGAGAGTGAATCAAAATACCAAAAATCAAAATGATTTTCTAAAATCACTAAATACTATCAAAGCTCGATACCGTGTCACTCAGACAGGTGCAAACAAAACATCAGACCCAATTCAATTTGAAATGAGATTCGTATCAGAAATATGAATTTTGTAGTGTTTATTTTATTACAATGTTTGCAAAGGGCAGTGAGGGTTGCCTTGTATTTATTCAGCAAACCGACAAATGGGGAATCGGCGGGAGTCTGCAATAACATTTTTCATTGGGGTTTCGGTTATTTACGCATCACCCCAAAATATAGCACCTGATTCATTTACGAATAGCTTATTTATATTTCGCTAGGGTTGTCGCTCTCCAAATTATTTTATTTTTATTGCGTGTGACGAATTTCAATTATTGTTTAGCCAGAATTATTAATTATAATTTGTGGTTATAATTTGGCCCTTGTTACTGTCATTCGTTATGTTGGTTAAAGCTATGAATGCAAAATTTAAATGCTTAGATATAGACCTATGTATAGATTTATTTCTTATTTTTCAAATAGGACGCTTCTATGTATACTATTGATTGAACTTCTGGCAAGTTGGCAAACCCTCAGTAGAAGATAGAATTAAGAATCTTCCAGAAACAAATGCAGCAGAAGGCAACGACTGCTGAATATAAATATTATCTTTCTATTTTATGATGGTAATTTCTTTTATATCAAAATGCAGAAGAGAAATCAATAGTAACATTAAAATTTCCCAAAATACTACAAAAAGAAATGCATAAAACCATGAAAGTCCACGAATATTCGATGCAAATACAATAATTGTTGGTGCCCATTTGTCCGTTCAAATATGGCCACTAATAATTCCAGGTAAATAAAATATGATATTAAAACGATTAAACGAACGAACGGGGTTCATAATAATATAATAATAACAGTAATAATGATAGTACTTGGGCTATTTCCAATATTATCAATGCACAAGTTTAATTGCGTAGTGATAAGCGTGGACGAAGTTTACTTTAACGACTTGTAGTGCAGTTAGTTATTGGAGATAACTGGCCTAGTTTAAATTGTTTTGCTCTATAGGTAATATATTATTGTCAACATCAAAACTAAGATTTAAAAATATATATATTGACGACGGAAAATAATAAGGGCGTAACTCAAAAGAGTTACTCGATAAAGATTCCTTATCTTTGAAAATATATCGAGGGCGGTAAACAACATGGGCGTAACTCAAAAGAGTTACTTTGCTAAGGATTCCTAACATTTAAAAATATATTGACGACGGAAAACAATAAGGGCGTAACTCTAACTGTGAAAGTATGTGAGGATATTTGGATTTCGTTCACGCATTAACCGGAAAACGGATTAAAATAAAATTTGGCGCACAGATATATTATAGACTTGGATAACACATACACTTTTTATGAACACATGATTAAATAATGTGAGGAAAATGGGATCAACTCCGCGCAGACGTAGACGCGGAAAAAACCTATAACCACAACATATATGTAAATCTTCCTCCAATGATATTATAGAAGCCAGCAAATACATTCCGATAGAGTTTAGAAAATTTGTAACTTATATTAAATGTTAACATATAATATGTTACTTTGGGAAATGTAAATATGTACATGTATATTCTCGTGGGGTACGATAAAAGTTAGTACAAAACGTCTGTATGAAATTAGTAAACAAAGTTGATATGGTTGTATGTAGCTATCTGTATAATTTATACTCATATAAGGCTGAAAAGTTTGTTCGTTTGTTTGAAAGTTTGTGAAAAAAGTTTGAAAGTGTGTGTGTTTGAAAAGTTTGTTTGAACGCGCTAATCTCAGGAATTCCTGCTCAAATCAAAAGAAAATTTTTGCGTTGGATAGTCCATTTAGGCAGAAAAGTTTTAGTACAACAACACGCTACTATCGATAGAAACTGATCATTAATGATGAAATCTTGCGTAAACAACCCAAAAAAAACTTCTCAGACTGTGTAAACGGTTAAAATTACGCAAAAAATCATTTACCATGAAATTGTAATGTCCAACAATCACTTTACTCTATAACGACATTTCCCGTACTTTGGGGACGTTTTACAAATACAAAAATATCAATAAATAGGTTTAATTGCAAGGTTTATTAAAATATTTAAAAACACAAGCTTTAATAATAGATTCCTAATACAAAAAAGTATACACAAAATTGCATATCTGTATTGTTAATCGTTAAGATGTTCCCTTGTCTGGAGCCAATCCTGAACGTAGTACCAGGTCATAATTATCATAAAAATGCATTGTCATCGGGACGGAAGGCTTATGTAAAATTTCAGTTCCGTAGTGTAAGAGGGAGTGGGTCTAATTAAGCTTGCAAGATTTGATCCGAAAACCTAGCAATCGAATACTAATATACAAACATACACTGCAAGTTAAATAGAAGTTTATAAAAAACAAATATCACAAACTTACCGATCATTCTCGAAACGAAGCGAACTTAGTAAATTTGTAATACAATTTAGGATTGTTTGATGTAGTAAAAGGCAAATTCCATAATTGTTATGCAAACGGCAACAATACCTAGTTCACGTGCAAATGACTATAAAACACGCCTTACGAAATGGAACAACGAAATCTAATAACTGTTCCCGACAGCTCTTTGGGAACACTTGTGATAACAGTTATTTGGTAAATTATTATTCTGTGCTCTTTAAGACTATAAAGGTATTTGTACCACCTGTTATTGACTGTACCATATTAGGTTAATAATTTAATATTGAATTCTGACTTTCGATAACAGGTACCTACTAAGTACTATATACATATCTTCTGTTCACTAGTTTATCAATCTATAACACTCTGTTGAAAGTTATTTTTCTGGACAATAGTTACAGGAAGACGTAAGAAAACTCTCTGAGTGGCTTTAAGTGTAGGAATTAGGTATTTGGAAACTCAAGGTCATAGACATCCAGACAAGCTTAACTTTTACTAATACTATAAAAGCGAAAGTAACTCTGTCTATGTATTACCTGTTCGCGCCTAAACCGATTTTGATGAAACTTGGTACAGAAATAGAATAGAAGTTAAGGAAAAATATAGGCTACTTTTTTCGCAAAAATTCTTGACATGGTGAAAGTTCTGCATTATTGACATAAGTATAAAACTTTGTATTTATGTACTAGATATAGTGTTGTGTAGTGAATAGAGGGGTTGATAGTGAAGGGAGGCTATTCAAGATAGGGAGGTAAACAACAAACACAGATACAGCAAAAAGTGGTAAAACAAAACGAATCATGCAATATTGCGAAGCCGTTATATTAAAACCATCAATTAATGTACATTACATTAATTGGCTTTTAAGGGAGGTATTATAATTCAAAGCCGTACCTTTAGTGTCGCTAATTAAGTAATTAGTGGCGTGATTACCCAATTCCAGTGTCAAGTTCCGGCGACCTGATCTTACAGGTATCAAATTAAACAGGTTAGGAGACATACTATATGTAAGTACTTGATACACAAGATGGAATTATCTCAACTCAGTTGTTGGTTAAATTAAAATCTAATATTCAAAAGTTAATATTCAAAAGTTAATAAAGTAATGAACGCTAACACATATACTTATTTTAGCACACACACAAGTAAACACGTGCGCGCGCGGTAAAAAATAAATATTAATAAAAGACTTGGACCTCAAAACGTTTCCAATCCACTATACGTCCTGAAGCCCACATACATTTTCGGGTCTTGCTTTCCTTAAAACAATAAAGTCTACAAAAATAATGTAGTCTTGGTTTCATTTAAACAATGAACTCCTTAAATTAACTACTAAAAAGTAACCCTGATATCCTCTGGCGAGACAGCGTGTGAGCCAGCCGACGACCGTAGATCGAATTCCAGCTTGTTAGAATTTAGGTGGTGTTACAGTCATGTTTTTTTACAAAAGTGTTTTTTTGTTTAAGTACAATCCCACTTTATAGTAAATAAAATAAAAAGTAGTATAGAAAAGCAATTTGAACTAATTTAGCCAAAAATTGTTTTTAGCTGCACAATGAAATACTAATTACTTACTAAAAACAAAATGAACATACACTACATTTATGTGAGTGACAGAACAGAAAAGCTCGTTCGTTATCTCTTACGTTGATATAGTGGGAGATTGTGACAGACGTGTTACATACATACATTTATGAAAATATTACTAACATACTGAGGTGTTACATAGGTACATTTATGAAAATATTACTAATATCAATAAGAAATAACGGTACATAACTATAAATTTAATCAGATACGTTGTTAAAAACACCTCAAATAAACCGTTTGTAATGCCAAATATTAAGTATTACTAACTTAACTCTATGATCAATAGTGATGTACACAAAGGAGGAGGCTATATCGCGTTTCGACTTAAACCAAATTGCAAGAGATAAACTCGGGTCGTGACGATTAGACTATAAAAAGTATTGGTAAATCATTTTTATTAAATTTAAAAAACCCACTTCAAATGACTCCGACAAATAATACAATGACACGATAATTGTAGTCGCAACCAGTTAATCCATTATCAAAAGATAACTCAAAAACTAACCGTAAGAGGTCGTTGAAAATTAAATCCGGCGAGTACTAGCTCTTGAACAAAAAAGAAGATTAAAAAATAGATGTTATTAACGAATATTAAGAAAAACAAGAAAAATGGTAAAAACAAGTCGTCAGATGTTGCTTATTAAAAAAGACCACATCGCAAGCGCCAACTTTAAAAATATATAGTATATAATCGGTAAACTCGGTAAAAAGTTCTTAGGTAACATATAAAACAAAATATAAAAACACACAAATTGAGTACCTCCTCCGTTTTAGAAGTTAGTAAGAAAAGTGCCAGTTTCTGCAAATTTTCAAGTCGATAATTTTATCGATCGATTCGTTAGGCTCGATGAGCCTCAAATAAATAACGCTATAATATAGGCAATATATAATACACAAATACAATATAACAAAAGTAATATAAAAGCATTTTGTATTCTATATTATTAACATGATTGCAACTGCATTCTTCGAACCCTCAGTAATTTGGGATTGGAAAACGCAATAAGATGTTTAATAAAGGGGATTCTTAATAAGAGGGTAAGACCCCTCGCAAGCAGTAATCAAATAGAAGCTATACATTTAGTTACGTAAAAGTTCTAACGTAGATACGTAGACATTTTTGGTGTCCCTTTTCAAATAAGGCAATTTTCTCACTACATCTCGCTAACAGCGTTGACCCCTCAGATAAGGCTAATAAGAATTTTATACGACGCACAGCCACCGACATTTTGTCCCGGCAAATGCATTAGACGACATTTGCAATTTCAAGCTTTAGATTGCTTAATCTGATCTACTCCTCGAACTCAATTTCGCTTTCAGAGACATTTCCGATATAAATGAGGACGATCTCAGATTTTAAGATAGTGTTCAACAAGCTGACAATGATATTATGAGTGGTTTTGCTGACTGGCCGGGATTATTTGATTCTGGCGTCCGAAAATTATCGCCATTATAATCGCAGGAATCAAAAAGATCTGTCTTCATTTGCCTTCCAATGGTGTACTGTATAATGTTACTTACATTATATATTTAAATAAAAAATAAATATTGACTGAAAACAGAATATATACCTACATCAAAAGGTAACTTAGTTCTCTGCATAGTTGTTTTTGTTTTGTTTGCATGTTTGAAAAATTGTGTAGTTCTCACTGAAAAAGCAATTGGGCTATATCTTCTGCTGTTGTAAAGATCTTTAGTAGGTACCTTTTGTTACCATAAATAAGTAAACGCTTCACTACGATCCCATCTGATGGCAAGTGGCGATGAAGTTTTCTATCTACATCAAAATGAACTCAATGTTTTTTGCATAATACACACCATTTCACGCACGGTAGCATTTAGATAGCTTAAACTGCTTACGATGCTCAAGTAAATATCTAAACTACACTATTCAAACTCCATTCGCCAAATCTGTAGCTCTTAACTGCTCGTATCAAATACCGCAATGCGCTCACATGCTCTCTTAACATAATGGCATCCCATGCTGATCCTTGTTATGCTGAATTTTCTCAAACGGGCGAAGTATATTTTTTGCTTTAAGAATTCAACAAATTTGGTATCTTTTTATTTCAATATCCGGCAACAAACTGGTATAACAATTTCCATGGTCACCCCTACTAAGCAAACTTTACTATTACCAAGGCGACAGAAGTATTACATATCCATATGATGATTCTATATTTTTTTTTATATAATATCTTCCTTGTAGTTAAGCATGCTACATAGAACAGCAATTTTGATAAAAAAAACCTTTGCTTAAACCATAACCAGCTTTCTATTTGTACAAAAGAGACTAAATAATTTTACAACTCCTACATAAAATACTCAAAACTGTCAACGACGCTTAGGAAAACTACCCTGAGTAGTGTCAGAGCCTAGAGAATAGAATCTAATAGAAAAGTAGTTAATAATGATCATAAACTAGTCCTTAGAATTGCGATCACGTAGAGTCATAACACGGAGAGCAAACTCTTTGAAACCGCGACGTCGCTACTCATGAGATTGCACACAACGCGCATTCGTCCAAAGCATTTTAGCAATGAAATTTTAGTTCTAAATTACTGATTAGAGTTTGAAGGAGGAAATCTTTTAGGTATTATGTTGATTTTCTGATTCTCATAACCATCCAACAGGATATTTTATTTACTCATCAATATCAATATTAAGTTTAATTTGCAGATTTATCATAATAAAGCTATTCTCGTTGATACTTGGAAATGCAAAGTTTCGTAATATGGAAATGATTTTGTTTCAAGGGCTTCTTACTAAGTAACAGATAATATTCAATTTCTACTTTCAAACAATGTTAACAGAATTCTCTTCAGTATTACAGTCACGTATCGTCCTAACGTTACAAGAGTGAAGTCTGTGAAACCATTTCGTCATCACTCAAGATTTTAGACCCTTTGAAGATATTTAAACGATCTTTTCGCATGATGTATAAGGTAATGTACGAAAATAAACATGAATTTACCTCTGGTAAATTTTCTTTCTTGGTCTGCCAAGAAAGAAAATTTATCGGAGTATGTGTAATAGAAAATATAATTAATACTACGTTCAGATGATTGTAAAGTAAAACCAGTAAGCATGATCACCGCAGCTTTTATCGTATCGTCAAAAGTAGTCACCAATTTGCAGTCCATAAATTAAATCAATAAAGGAATTATAAAGTAACGAGAAAGCGCAAAAATCCTAACTTGAGTATTGAGATCACGTAGCATCATAACGCGCGGAGAGTAAACTCCGTGAAACCGCGGCGTCGCCACTCTTGAGATTGTGCTCAGCACGCGTTGCATTCTCCGAGCGTTGGCTGCATTTTAGTAATGGAAACGTTTTAAGCGGTAAAGGAACAACGAATATGTTAACTTATAAAATTATTGTGTCTATTTTAATTGACTTGAGGACATTTATTTTCATTGTTTCAAAAGCGGAAAATGATCTAATTAATTCTCCAATTATTAGCAATTTCCTAGAAGATTAAATTTCCAAAAAACCGGACGTACAATTAGACACGTTTTAAATTTCGTGTGACGATGAAAAATTTAATGATAACGATGACGATGTGAATAAACTGATAGAATTTCTAAACCCCAACAGCAATGTAAATTTTGCTGACGCTGTAGTATATAATCGTAACACTGTCCCAGAAATGTAATATCAATGCAGCAGTTCAGCACGAACTTCTCCCTTCTGATGGATAAAATGATATGTGCTCTGTAACTCAAGCCAAATTCCTTAAGAGTTTCAATCCTCTCTACAACTCAACCATTTTAACAAATGCTACTCGCATTGCGATCACGTTCAGTAACGCTGCGTCGCGGGCTGCATTGAGTGCATTTGGGCTGTCGGGCTTGAGTATTACACTTGCGTCTTCCCAAGGCACCAGACTACAACGATTTTTGAGTTTAAATGTTTGGGATTAGACTCTGGAAGTTTAGAAAAAGGATAATAAGGGAAAAAAGTTCTTAAACCACCAGGAGAAATCCAACATTAGGAGACAAGCAGCAACATGCAGTCTGAAAAATTGAATTACATAAAATTGCTCATTCAAGTACTAATCACATCTGAAGTTATTTGCTAGTAATTTGACCATTCTGTAATTACCTATATCTTTACAAGCTCTTTAACTAATTTTTCATTGCAACAATTCATTTTCAATCTTCACTACATATTCATACGCACTGTGGGACCGACCCGACCATATCGTCTCAGAAATGCATTTTGTAAAAGTATAATTACAATTATAATTTTGAAAGATA